>CALNHX010004036.1:0-136172 GCA_940337035.1 Agriotes lineatus
CATCTCTAGACGTAATGTCAAATTGGAAGGCACGTAATTGAAGAGAAAGTAGTCTAGAAGATGGACCGACCAAGTTAAGCAGTTAACAGGAAAATCGCGTATAGAATGTACTCTTTTAGTTGTTGATCGAGAACAATGGCGAGAAGTAGTAAAAGCTGTGAATAATGAAGCTATATGATCGCAACTTTCCTACGGGGAAAAGCACACCGAAGAAGATGTGACACATTTTTGTAATAAACAGTTTTCATTTGAATACGATATGTCTAATATCAGAGATACTTATAGTCGAGTTCCAGAACTGACCACATCTTATCTACTTTGCTTACCTGAACAAAAAATAGAGATTCCGGCAGTGTGTACATCAAAATTCAAAAGGAGATTCATCTTCAGAAATTAACTCTGGATTGTCACTGTCAAGCTTACTGTTGATAATAACAATAATAGATACTATGTATTTAACACGTGTGTCCAGGTCGCACATTTTTTGTTCTTCCACAAATTTAGCACTGTTTGAATTCCCAGTTAGAGAAACTGTTTAACAAACGTCTAGAAGCAGAAAATATCCTGTCAAGCTGGGAAAACGTCATAGTCATACTAATACACAAAAAATTAGATATTGCGAGCTTTGAGATCTATAAACCCATTAGTTTACTATGCCAAATCTACAAGTTATAAATAACAGATTAACGAAAAAGCTCGACTTGTACCAACCCAAATAGGTTTAAGAAAAAGCTACATCACAATAGAATAAGATGGTAATAGGATATAATATGGCAATATGGATAGCATTCGGTGACTACAAGAAATCCTTTGATATTGTCGAGAAGTGGGCTATTCTCCGAGCAATACGAAATCGATCATAAATATTCGAATTTAAGGACGGCCCTCCACGTACGATTATACGAAAACACGGAAAAATTAAAGTAGAGAGAGGTGTTCGAAAAGGGGATAACATGGCTCCCAAACTTTTAACATTAGTTATAGAAAATACTTTTAAATATATAGTGTGGGATAACTGAGGATTGAAGATAGCTGGGGATGACTGCACAATCTGCGATTTGCTAACATTGTGCTTTTTTGAAATACAAAAGAGCAATTAGAGAGTATGATTACTGCTTCATCCAGAGCGGGGCTTCAGTTGAACTTCAATAAACCGAAGTACATGACGAATATAGAGCAAGATGCAGGGAGCATAATGTTAGAGAATAACCAGATTGAAAGAGTAGAGAAGTACGGCTATCTAGGACAGACTATCATAATTGGAAAAGCAAATCAAGAACTAGAAATAAATAAAAGAATAAGACAAATCCGGACAGCGTATGGAAAACTAAAAGACGTAATGGAAATTGACATACCTATGCATCTTAAGTTAGAACCTTAACCAATGGAGCGGAAACCTAGGTTCTCACGAGATCAATAGTGGAAAACTCAGAATGAACCAAAGAGCAATAGAAAGAAAAAAATTAAAATAAGCTTGAAAGGCCGTAAAACTAACATACAGGTACCAAAAAAAACTGGAATTTAAGATATAATTAGAAGATAGCAAAGTTGAAATGAAACTGAGGACATGTAAGAAGAGACCAAGAGAAGTGGAGTGAACATTTACAAGATGGAGACCATGGACGGAAAAGAGAGGTGTATGGCGACCTCAGTCACAATATTAAAAAGACGGGACTAAACTGATATAGGGTTGCCTAACACTAAAATAGATAGAAAAATATTAGGGAGGCTTACATCTAAAGGGTGGAAAACAGCTGACGAAGAAGAAGAAAATCCCAAAAACACAGTTAACATTGAAACACAATTCTTAGCTTTCTAGATATTTACAAAAATTTTAAATAATCCAATTACCCAAAACAATATCTCTTATTAAATCAACGTCAATGTTAATCTAATTTTTTATGCAGATTTGGATATGATTTTCGTGAAATTACATAACCCTATATCGTTTTAAGAGATAATGGGCGTCCATAATCTTACAGGTTGTGTGGCTCCGTGAATGTTACTGCAGATATTGTTGTTTTGCACAAACGGGAATAAAACATTTCATTGCCTCAAAACGGGAAGTATAGTATGCGTTTATTCCCATGGGATTTAAGTCACCATGGAAACCAGATAACAGTACAAACAAAACGAAGGTCAATACGTCAAACAGCCAACTGCATACAAAGCTACCAGATAAATTCGAAATAAATCACAGAAGCTTTGAAGTCAATTATATTGTTGAGTTTTTATACTCCATTTTTCGCAATAAAATTGCAACGGTTCTGTTATTTCCTTGGGGCCTAAATAACTATTAAAGTTTTCATAAGTGGCCAATAATTTCTAAGCCCTGGCATTTTTTACCGTGATTATTACACCTGCTCAGAGAAGGTTAAGTATTTCAGTTATTTGGAAAGCACCTGTTACAATAATGATATAAACATGAGTGTAGTCCGTAATTTTACAGGTAGCCTACAAGTTAATAACAAAGTACTGTCATCCTCCCGTATATTACTGATTTTTGTACCATATGAGCTAATGTACATAATAAGTTACACTAAAAAATGCTCATTACATATGCCCTGACTAATACGTGGACTACAAATACAGGGGCTTGCTGTTAATGAATTAGTAAATGGGCTGCGCTTCAAACGTGAACAAGTAAAACACATTTGTTCCCGGTGCAAAAGCAATCTCTTTCCAACTGTAAATGTTTTTAACAGCATCTGCATGATCTATTAGCGATTTAAATCACATTTACAGCGCATTTGTCGATCTATTTATCTAGGATTTCCAAAAGGTTCCCTTTATAAATCAGTCTTTGTCGGTACCGTCACTATTTGCACAATTGATTTCAGCTCAGCAACGAACAATGTGCATACAAATCGTTACAAACAGTAGCAAAGCCGTGTAATCCTAAATAATGCTTGTTATAATAACGATATTTAATTAAACGTTACTGGAGAGGTTTTCGTGCCTACAAAATTAAAACAAATTGCTATCTTCACTTAAACACGATCTTGTTGCTCCCTTAGACCCTCAGGCCAGTTACGAATAATAATTATATATTTTAAATAATAGCAATTAAGATAGGACTTTCGCAAGTACTATTAGAGACGATAGTAGACGTTTTTAATTGCAAGTGTACTTTTATATTAGCATTAGAAAGGAAACTTCCGATCCGGGAACAATAAACTAATCAACATGGGCGTCATTGATTTTGAGTTTCCGTTTTTAAGTAATTTGAATTGATCGTTCTACGACGACAAAAGCTCTCATGAAGAATCGTAGTGTGTTCTAAAGACCAAAAGATACTAAAAAGTTTTATGTACATTATAAGCTCTTTTACTGCATGCTACTGACATTACCATAGCATTGTTTTTAGTTTTCATGGAAAATGCCTCCTTTTTATGAGAAATGAACAAACTGTCTAGCTGTCTAAGTATGTAAGTATATATAAACAAAATGTTGTGAAGATGTAATTTTAGTAGTACTAGCCAGAGTATCTTTACTACACTCCGAGAGGCTCTGGATTAGTGAATTACAGCTATACTATCCAAACCCCTAAGCCCTGCTAACCTTTATTAAAGGAACGTGTTATAATTTTGTAGTAAAGTGTCAAAAAACTACAGCAGATAGCAATTTATAAATTCAGTATATTAAATTTAAATTTTAAATTTACTCAAATTACTTATATTATATAAAAATAACAGATGTATTTGTACTAATAAATACTGGATACTTAAAAGCATTCTTCGGAGAGGCTAAAATTAACCAAATCAAATTGGATTAAATTATTACAAAATATACGTATCAACAAAATATATAATCGGCAGGTATTTGTTACTCTAGTATTTGTTAATAGTATATTGTAACGGGCGTTCATTTGAATTTGTGGTCTAGTTAGCTGTGTTCGTTGTTGATGTACGTCCTAGCGCATTCTACACGCACATTTTTAACTGTCATAACAGGCAACTGCGTATAATCTGTTTTACCAGCAATACCAACCAGCAAATTTTTAATGGTTAGTTACGTGTCGTTATAATAAGACTAATAACTTTCCATTGCCAACAGTTTGTGTATTATTTTAAGCAAATATTGGTTATACCGGGTGATAATAGGGCCATGCTTATATCTTCTTTATTTATGAATCGATTTGGATAAAATTTTATAGCAAGATATACTAGATATAATTTCTGATTGGCCGATAGATATAGTCAAAATGTCTGACTTCCGGTTTTACCGGAAATGATACTAACTTTGATTTTTTAAATAGAACACCCTGTATATTTTATGTTTTTCTGAATCTACGAGTCTAATTACATATAATAGACTTGTCAAATTTAATTTTTATTAAACAAAAAAATTATTTTTCAATTTTTATTTACCATAAAAGGCCTTGACTTGGAAAACTATTCTAATTGACTCTAGCAACTCTTTATCAATAAGCTCAATAACAAACCTTTAATAAAATAATATAATTTGCTAAACTCGTTTTTTAAGAAGAAGTCACTTTTTTTAAATGGCACCTGCTAAGGGTCATCTGCCATTAGATAGAAAATTTAATTACCAATCTAAGGATATGCGTCATGCACTACTTTATATTTATCTGAAACTTTGGTTTTTTAAATAGATTAAAAAAAATCATTAATTAATTTTCAGTTTCAGATAAAGATAAAGTAGCGCATGATGCATATCGTTAGAGTGGTAATTAAATTTTTGATCTAATGGCAAGATGGCCCTTAGTAGGTGCCATTTAAAAAAAGTGACTTTTTCTTAAAAAACGAGTTTAGCAAATTATATTATTTTATTAAAGATTTGTTATTGATTGTTACTGATAAAATAGCTATTATTAAGAGTTGCTAGAGTCAATTAGAATAGATGTTTCAAAGTCAAGGCCTTCTATTGTAAAAAATAAAAATGGAAAAAATATTTTTTTGTTTTAAAAATATTAAATTTGACAAGACTATTATATGTAATTTGACTCGTAGATTCAGAAAACACATAAAATATACAGGGTGTTCTATTTAAAAAATCAAAGTTAGTATCATTTCCGGTAAAACTGGAAGTCAGCCATTTTGACTATATCTATCGGCCAATCAGAATTGATATCTAGTATCTTGGTATAAAGTTTGATCAAGATCGATTGATACATAAAGAAGATATAAGCATGGCCCTAGTGTCATTGTCACCCGGTATGCTCAACAAGATGATGTAGTTCACGACATGACTGCAACAATTCCAAAATTAACTAGACCACAAATTCAAATGGTCACTCGTTATAACTATCTATACTAAATTTCAAATAAGAATGCAGTAGATGGCGCTTTGAACTCAAATTCAAATTTACACTAGGAAAATATAAGTTTGTGTGACTGCTCGTGTTTTACAATAATTTTATTCTCTAGTTATGATTACTACTTAGTTCAAACTACTGCATGCTTATTTGAAATTTAATATAGTTATAAGAGTCATACCTTTTTCACGAGTTTGCAGTTTGATTAACGAGGGCGAAGCCTTTAAGATACCACGGAACACAACAAAATTCCGTCGTTAGGCATAGAGTTACTGGTTCTTTGAATTTAAACGTCGACGGTGGACGTTGGAAGATGAACCGGGACCTAGATGATCTCCAGCAGTAGTTTGTGCCAGCAAGTCGGTGGATTCCACATTTGTTATCCGAAAAATGAAAACAAGCATGAACCCGAATCTAAACCAGTGTTTCGGTTTTTAAAAATAAGGCTTTTCCAACAAGTTATTTGCGGTAAAAGTGCAAACAAAGAAAAAATTTCTCTCTTTTCAGACGCAGTTGCTAGGTTGCAATAATGCCATAAACGGAATTATCTGCGTGATTTGAGAAGCGATTTCAAAGAATGAACAAATTTTGAGAAACAATAAAGTTATTTTCTTTTAAAAACTCCATATTTTTCTTATAACTAACAATTAACAGAGTAACCCTCGTATAACTTATTTTTCTTTCAAATATATATTCAGCGTATTCCCCGATTGAGTTTAACATACGTATGAGGGCCCAAACATTTTGGAATTGTATTTTCATAATTGGGAGATCGTTCATACTTATGTTACTAAATTTCATAGAAAACCTCATTCCTTTTAAATACATATTGTTACGATTTAGAAAATAGATTGGATTTTTCTTTGAATTCTGAGAACAGATATTAATATTTTGTGTGTCTTAAGGTTTAGTTTTAATTAGTTTAACAAATATCCACAATACTTGGTTAATCTCTTAACTAAAGTTTTGAAAGAGAAGTAAATTCACTAAATTGATAGCGAGGTGATCCATCACTAAATTGGGTCGGATATAAAAGATCCCTTGTGCAGATTGGACTAGGTACCTCAATTTTAGACACATTTCTAGGTGCTCACTGAATAACCTAATTAGTAATCACCTTAATTTACTGGCTAAAAAAAATGCAAGCACAATTGGAATGTCATAACTAATTACAAGTATAATTTGATTATTTTGTATATTGAAATTCATGCTTATACGACCCTTTACCGGTGGTGCCGTTTTCAAAACAATATTTACACGTCCTATTTCCGCTGGGTTTTGTCAACAGAATTTCCAGTATGGTGGAGATTTGCGCAATACCACAACGAGTATAATCTATTTACTTTTCAAAGCGTTTTTCATCCATACGTTCGCACAACACGTGTCCCCAGTGTAATCTCCCTTGCTCGTAATTTTATATAAAAAAGTATTACGTGCAAATGCTAGTCCGTACAAATTAAGGAGGACGAATAATTGTGTTCGCGCCCGCTTTGAGCGAAACTTACAAATTCATAGTATGTTTTAAATCGATTAACGTAAGCGAGAATTTTAATACGCACTGCATAAAAATCTGAATACTAAAATATGTTTAGTGAACGTATGAATAAATATACTAGAATAATTAAAACAGCGGGGATGTTACGTCCATCCATTAAGCCCATATTATCCGCCATTGACATTACAATATGCATGCAATATTATTTAATTTCAATTTATATTATTCTGCGTGGAAACTTTAATGCATATAGATTTGAATTTTGGTTGTAAAAGTAGTATCCATAATTATTATAGCATAAATGCTTGCCGTATTGCTTCCATCAATAATTCAATTCTAAATTATTACCATAGTACGTATATTCAATAATGTGATCGTACATTGTGTATCTAGGACGAAAAGCGTAACATTGTAACAACTGTGGATATTGTTGGGCGAGGCGAATGCCAACAACACAGGAGTCTGGGAATGTTACGCTTTTCGTCCAAGATACACACACTATTTTTCCGCCGATCGTACCACATAATTAAAAAAATTATTAAAACGTGTTTTTTTTTTTCGAAAAATATTCCCGGCCTAGGACGGGAATATTATTCCAGTACAGTTTTATTGAAAATTACCTAGCAACGGCTGATGTAATGGAATGTTTGACTTTGCTCAACTTAATTTTATCAATAATGTGTCAATTCTGGTACTATTGGCGGAAAAATCATGTACTACTTGTTGCAACTCAACAGTTATCTCTTTTTGGCGAATGCTGTTGGACGTTTGTGGTTGTTTGTGTCCGTAAAAGATTTATTAATACCTACAATTGTTTTCACGTACCGAGAATATGAAGGGGATGCAATTTAAAATTCGTCAATTTTATAATTGGTTGTTAAGAAATATAAACTTACTAGTGGAGCAATTTATTTCTATTATAATATACACAATACACTAATATCAGTAGGCTTCGAACTGTCAAAGGCAAATTACTAAACAGTTGTAAATTTAAGAATGGGAAATCGTGTCTCTGTATTTTACACTTTTAAGAACGGGTAAAGATAGAAAATCATGTATTATTGCTACAAAACAAAAACTAGGACAAGTTCTAAATCTAGAAGCCACGAATGACAGTGCCGTTTTGAAATACATAATATCATATTTATTCACATCGTAGTTGCCAGTTAAAAGTTTATATTCACACAGCTAAAAAACCGTGTCCTAGTATTTTTTTATAGCAATAACACATAATTATAATTGCCCACTTAACCTTTTGCTTAATATATGGTAGGACACAATTAGATTTCCGTGATGTACGCCACTGGAATTGTCATAGTACGAGTAATAAGGTATCTTAACTTGTATTTTGTGGCCAGAAATTTTCGGTATGTAAGCACAACTGTACGTAATTAAGAGGGTGTCGATATTTAGTGAGCTCTGGATATTTATTGCGAATTCAAACGATGATAACAGAGTATTGCATTTTCATAATATCATCTCTTGTATGTTGTTGCCGTTTCATACACATTTATTTAAAAAAAACCATTTCTGTAGAGAATAGTTATAAAGTGATTAATGAGGATGTGCGGAATACATTACAGTCACGTCTATCATATTCCAGTTTAAAAATCGAGTTGCAGAACTTAAAAGTGAAAGAAGAGACATAAACGAACGACGAATCGCAACATGATATTGCAGCTGTCAACATTATATTGAGAATAGTCTTAAATGGACGCTGAAATACCAAAATGTAAATTAAACAATCAACATGAGAGTTCATTGTTGATACAATTTGGATTCCTAAACAAACTCTTAAACTAAACAACAGTCGATAAAATGCAAACGGCCAAGAAATGTTAAACAAAAAAATCATGAAACAAAATATTAGCTACATTATTTTGCAGGCAAAGAAAGCACTATAAACTACAAACACTACAATGCAGTACAGGCAAAATTTAAAAATGTCGAAGGGCTTGCTGCTTCTGCAAGATAACGCACCTGTTCATAAACCAAAAATTATTCTTTAAACACTTCATTATATTGGTCGTCACCTTGTTGCGTATATCATCTGATTATATTGCGTTTCCAAAATTAAAAAGAATTTATTATATACAGTCGTGTTCAAAAATGTGTTGTGAAAGTTTATTGGTGGTTGTATTTTTACTCAACAAAGACGTACATCATTAACTAGATAGACCTATGTGTATACTATCAAAATATTTGTATATATAATACTTTTTTTAACTTTGTGACATAAGTAATAATCATAAAGCACAAATGCTGTGCAACACTTTAATGAACACGACTGTACATTGCACGTTAAATGAGGAGGTGGTAACAACTAAATTATTTTGATGTACTCGTATTGCTGTTGTAAATGTCTAGAGTTAAAAATCAATTGAATATTATTTTTAGTTTTCACGAGCAGCATATCTTCATCCTACGCTGAAAATGTATCAATATACCCTCGTATATCCTACCGGGTAAACCAACTGCGATTCTAAAAGATATTGTTCCAATGTCGGAACCCGAATAAAAGCACATATTTTATTCATAAATGCTTACTTCCTGTATAGTAAAAATGAGTGCAGATATGGAGACTCATTCTGACTAATCACCCGCAACTTCAAACGTTTCGACCTTCGAATGGATCTAATAACGAATTTAATATTTTAGAGATGAAAATATATTTCATCGTTGCACTTATTGTTAGAAAAATTGATACTCTCGAACTTAACAGCTATGAGCGTAGCTGTATATGTTGCTACTAAGGGTTGTTCTTTAACTTCTTTTTTTTAGGACCGACCAGAAAATATGCACTTTCTGATTATTTAGCCAGAAAGTAACGTTTTGCCGGTCAAGATCGGAAAACAGGCATCAGGAACCGGTAAAAGCTTTTGCCGGTCCCTGATGTCTTCGTTACTATGGAAACAAGTTTGTGTTTTTGTTTGGATAAGTCAAACAATACTAATGTCATAATTTTTTTAAGTTTACGAAAGTGATTTCGCAAGTTTGAAAGTATGGGCTCGGATGTCGTAAAAAAATATTGTACGATACACGACCGGAAAGTGTTTTGCAGGTCTCCCCAAGTTTCCAGGGCTCGCCTTGGAATCTACTTGGTTCGACCTGCAAAACACTACTTTCCGGTCTCGTAACTTGAATTACTATAACAACTTGCTCAAATGGTTATAAAACCGTAAAATCTCCCCCAAGTATTTTTAGGGTGGTACACTCCAGCATTTGTCAAACAAAGCTATCAGATAAATAACACATTTACAAATTTAAACAAGTATATTATACATGGGCGCCTTGTACCCCTCGGTGCCGTGCACCTCGGGATACAATATTGGTGCTTGAGCTGTAATGATAGTCCTCTCGACTATGGTGTATGTATTATTAATCTCACTAGGTACTAACACCTGGTATTTATACCCCGCTGTAAAATAGGAGTTTATTAATACAAACAAAAATGAAATAGGCTCAATTGTAAGTCTGTGTAGGTTTCTGTCAATTCGGCTCGAACTCCGAGCGCCCAATGGCGTTCGTCAGTTTTTATTATTGCCTTTGAGTCAATAATAAACAATTTCACGGCCCAAAAATATAGCAATAATGGTTTGTTCTTAAACTAGTAGTACAAAAATCCTTTAGTTGGCTATATTTAGGGATAGAAAATGTTGTATAAATAATTATCAGCTATAATATCCCAAGGACAGTGATAATTAGGAAATAATTTTATTGTAGTTTCCAAAAGCACGTTGCTTGGAAACACCCCGACGCTAGCGGTGGAGGGCTGTTGCCTAAAAACAACGTGCTTGAGGAAGTTCTAATAAAATTATAAGTATTTATCAATGGTTGAGGGATATTCGGTTAGATAATTGTTTGCCCTTGAAACTATTTATTTACATTTATTTAGTGGAAGTGCAATTATGAAATGAATATGACATCTTAAAATACTTCATTGCAAAATGTCAAAAACTTGACGTAACATGGCAACCCGAACTGACTGCTGGGCTGTACATTAAGTGATAACAACCCATGGGTAGTTTTCAATGTAAGGATACTCTAATTGGTTGATTTTACCACATGACTATAAAAGAGAGATAATCAAGAAGACACGAGTTGCATTCGGTTAGATTATATCACGAGTCAATAAACAACGTTTGATTAGTGTATTTTAAATATTAAAAGACAGTTAATGTGGTTGTTATGACAATTGTACTGACAGCAGGTAACGTGATGTTTGTGAAGGCGTGTGCTTATCGCCTATTAATCAGGAAGGTATGTGATTGTCAGTTGCAATGTACATACATTATCAAAAGTTAGTACATGCGTAACTATGTATTTTGCCGTTTTCTATTGGTTGATGTTAGAGGGAGTGGTATAGTCACATATAATCTCATAAGAGCATTAATTCTTTCCGGAAATTTTTTTGAGTGCGTTTCAACAACGTCGTATTAATTTAGGTCGTTGTTGAATGCACGAAAAATAATTTCTGGATATGAATTAATGCTCGAATGCAGATTCGGTAAGAAAATCGTAACGACACAAACCCTAAAAAGAAGTAATATCTACCTACAAAAAATTTCCAAGAAATTTTTTTATTGTCTTGGTTACGGCTCGTGAACTAATTTTTCTATTGGTCATTAATGAGTGTCGTACGATTTTCAATATAATATACACGAGAATCAGCATAACTCAAGATATATCAAATTGAATTATTTTACTAAACCACAACAACTGTCGTAGAAGAAATGTGCTACGCAGGATATTATTAGTTGGGTACTATACTTCATTCATCGAATCGAGTTAGTAACGTATTCAGCCCAAGTTACAAATATCAACAGTAACTTAATTACTAATGTGACTTTGTTAGATGTATGTAAAATAACTCGGCTGATTCTGATCTGACAAAAAATTGGCCCTCTTAAAAACGCGACAGCAAGGATGAAAGCAATATGACATTCATAAAAACCGATAAAGGATCATGTTTTTGTGATCCAAATTTTCTGTCAAGTTATATTAGTCATTTAGTTGCAGCTGATATTTATAACTTGAGTTGCTGACCTTACTGACTCGATTGGAGAATAAAGTATAGTATCATAAAGATTTCTAAAATTAATTTATAAGCATTTCTGTAATGTTAAGTGTAGTATCTAGTATTTTTAATGTATACTTTAAAAATAAACATGTTTTTTTTTTATATTGGAAACTGCTTATATTTTTATAAATTGCAATTTTAAACAGAACGGTACTTGGACATAATTCTGTCTTCTACATATGACAGTAAATGGATAGAAACTCGTAGTCCTGTTGTATATCTATCCACATCTCTCCACGTACATTCATTGTATTTGTTTTTATACGATTGTGTGAAGAATATAATTTAGAAAGAGGAACAAAAAAATTACACAACTCCAAAATAAGTAGTTTTGTGAAAAAGTTTAAAAGAAATGGGAGGAAAACGGAATCCCCTATCCGGAATTCTGCATACTCCATTAAAAAAATTATTTAGAATAGTATATTAAAATACAAGTTGCAAAAGGCATCTATTGAAGTACGAATTTGAAATTCCGAAACGAGCCGCATAGCGGCGAGTTGAGGAACAAATGAGTGCTTGAAGGACCTTCTGCAACGAATGTTTTATACTATTTTTTTCTATTTTGCCGATTTATACCATTTTATAAATTAAAAAATGAAAATGTTTTCTATTTTGCGTTTAGAATAACTCCATTCTAGCACTCAAATGACGTCTTTAATAGCGACTTATTCTAACAATCAAATGACGTCATTTGGGTGCTAGAATAGTATATTACAATGCAAGTTCAAGCACTAAATTGAAATTTCGAAACGAGCCGCATAGCGGCGAGTTGAGGAACAAATGAGTGCTTGAAGGATCTTCTGCAACGAGTGTTTTATATTATTTTTTTCTATTTTGGCCGATTTAAACCATTTTATAAATTAAAAAATGAAAATGTTTTCTATTTTGCGTTTAGAATAACTCCATTCTAGCATTCAAATGACGTCATTTGATAGCGACTTATTCTAACACTCAAATGACGTCATTTGGGTGCTAGAATGGAGTTATTCTAAATACAAAATAGAAAATAGTATATTAAAATACAAGTTGCAGAAGGCGTCTATTCAAGCACGAACTTGAAATTCCGAAACGAGCCGCAAAGCGAAATGTTTTCCATTTTGCGTTTAGAATAACTCCATTCTAGCACCCAAATGACGTAATTTCATAGCGACTCATTCTAACACTCAAATGACGTCATTTGGGTTCTGGAATGGAGTTATTCTAAACGCAAAATAGAAAAAATTATTTCCTTCGTCATTCTTGATATCTGAGCTCTTGTATCATAGCACAAACACCAAATATCTCAGTTGTTATCGATTTTAAGCGTACATTATGCCATACTTTCGTAACATAATAACATATTCTATAAGAATAGGATGTTCGTGGCTTACCAAGATATTCTTCGGATTGTATTTACAAACGTAGGGACACAAATATTTCGTGCGGTAGATATTCCTCGGGAATTTTGAAAATAATTACCGTACCTACGGCACTACATTATCTCTTCTCGCAATTAGTTGGTAATTCAAGATTTAATATGAGGAAATTGCCATTTATTTTATTTAATTTATTTTGTTCCATTAACAAATAAGACGCTATTAATCACATTGTTTAAATGAAAGGAAACAATTACATTTTTGAACTACTCAACAACGGCTTACCATCAAAAACGTTATGGTGAAGTAGGTTTTGCAATTAGCTTGCAAGAAACGGTGGAGTATTGTTTGACGCACCCCGTATCTTGAAATGCTATCACATTTCCAAATTAACCTGCTTCCGATTATATCTTATGATTCTTTGGCTTTCTGTCTAACATTGCGTTATCATTACAGGATCCCTGGCAAGTACCGATATTAATGGAAACGATGACGATCCGATGCCCCAGGATAATGGAGATAATAAGCACGGAACCCGGTGCGCCGGTGAAGTGGCTGCCGTTGCTTACAATCAGTTTTGCGGGATCGGCGTTGCCTTCAATTCGAGTATAGGAGGTAAGGATGAATTTTAAATTACCGTTGTCTTAAACGAAACTATTTCATTCCGAATTTGACAAAACGCGTTAAACACAATAAAATTAGGAAAGTCGGAGAAGTTTTTCCCTCGGGAAGTTTCCGAGTTTCTGCGTTGTGGTCTCTCTGCCAACTTTTGCACCTTTTACGGGCAGATCCAAGGGTAATAAGTATTTGAGTTCCTGTTACAACTACTAAGGGAAGTTCAAGGTATATCTTAGTGCTGCAGTCCCCGAACTATATCTGAAAATAAAGTGAGAAGTGGAGAACGGTAAAAAGGAAAAATAGGTGGAATCTGAAAGAATACATTTTTACGTTACCGGCCTCCAGGGATCAATTATGTACAGAAAATACCGCATAATGTCGCATAACAAAGCGAGAAATTTGTATTATCCAGAAAAATACAATGCAGTTTTCGAATATAAATCAACGAGAGACAAAAGTTTTAAGGAATAAAAGGCAGCAATTTGATAATGTTAAAAAGAATTATGTTTGTAAGAGCAAAGTTTGAATACGAATTCGCTTTGTTTTGTTTAGCTGTTTGAAAGTTTGCTGTGAACACGTTCGCTTTGTTTCGTTTATGAATCAGGTTTATGAAGTAAAGATATAAATTTTAGTTTGCCTGAATGGAAAATAGGAAACCGCGCCTGAAGTTTTGGTTTTGTTTGTAAACTTTAGAGAAACTGTGTTTCATAAAATATGCTGCACCTTTTTCGTTTAAAAAGACGTTGGGAATGGCGTAGCATCTTTTCAGTTCCCGCGACCCACTTGTATCATTAAACTTCTCGACAAACTTAAAATATGAATTACTTCTGTACTGGAAGTATGCAGGCTACCGCCCCTTCAAACGCTGACCTAACTTCCCTTGTTTTATAGTTACTTCTAATTACTGTGTGGTGGCAGCGCATCCTGGAAATGTCAAAAGGTTTTATTCACAAATGTCTCGTGCTGTCGGGTTTTAAACTGTAGATTATATGTTGGGTAGCTACTTTAGCTTCTTGGTTGTAGTATTGCGACGTAGTTGGAATGCTTTATGCATCGGTTGCACGCTTACAAGTTTTGTTAAAGTTGTTATGAAACTGGAACTTCAATTCTAGTTTTCAAATTCAAAACTAAAAGTTCTAAAATTTAAACTCTTTTAAACCTGCAGTTTCATTCTATAACATTTACTGCCCTAAAGTTCTAAACTGCATACTGCATTATTTGAAGTTTCTAGCTTATAAGTTATAACTAACTACAAAGTTTTAATTTAGTGTCATCAACGGTAAACTTTTACGCTTCCTTTTCTGGATAAATTCTCATGTCTAGTCAGGCCATCTTTAAGTAATAATTGTATGGGTAATTGTCCACCCAGTGAAGGCGAACTACACATAGAAAAATCACATTTCCCCCAAGACGCAACACAACAGAAAATACGAAATTGTATACATTTTTACTTCCAGCGTCTTTCAGTCCAACTTCTTATGACAGTTAATTTTCCACACTGTTTTTTTACTTATTAACAGTGTGTGAACACTAAAAAATACAAAATAGGTAGGTACAGTCGTGTTCAAAATTGTGTTGTAAAGCGACAGTTGTAAGTTTATTGGTGGTTGTGTTATTACTCAACAAACGCTCACATTGTATCATTAACTAACTAGATAGAGCTAGATGTATACTTTCAAAATATTTGTATAAGCCACACTTTTATGAACTTTGTGTAACTAGTTATACTCGCAAAGTATGTACAAATGCTGTACAACAAACACTTTAATGATCACGACTGTGCTTACAAGTAAACAGTCAAATAGAAAACATATTAGCAACATTGTGATTTTTTTTACAATTAATACCGCCTTGTAAGTATAAATTATAGAGAGAACACAAAGGACATAAAGTGATGATTTCACTCTATCAATAAATTCCTGCAAAAACAGTCAACGAACATACTTCACACATTGTAAGCAAGTAACATATATCATTAAAATAAACGACAACATTTACAGGTACACAAAATCAGATAAAAGCTAAACATAATAGGCAGTTCTTCTTAGAATCTTAGGTGTATGCTCTCATAACTAAAGAAACGAAATCAAAATAGAAGTAAAACTATTTGTCCAGCACCTCCTTATACTGATGCTATAACTATGCCGATGTCAGTTGAATTGTATAGGTCATAGCCTACACGTCACTGTACTGCAGGTACTGCAGCGGGCGTACATTGCCACGTACAGTAACAATAAATAGCCCCTGCGAAAGGCTGAAAATGCAGTGCAATAAATCGTAGAAGAGGAACTTCCAAATAATATGCTGACCGTCTTATGTCAGCAAGCGGCTTGCTTTGAAAGCATATTAGGCGCAAGTGAGCGAAAAGCACCACAAAAGCAATATAAAGAGTGTCTGGAGTGATGAACAACATCCCCTGACCCAATTAAGAACGCAAGTATGACGAATTCATGCGCCATGCAAACAAGCAGGAACGCCAAACAAACACGGTAGGGAAGCCCGAGTAGCAGACTTACAAGAGGGTCGAGCTAGTAAAACCCGTCGGCCTATTGGAGGACCAAAGGACTCTGGAACACCCGGGTAGATAAACGGAGGCGTCATGAATCATCTCGCTGACGCAAAACCCTGGTACAAACGCAGTTAGCACTTTCGCTTGCAAGGGGTTCCAACCCAGTCTATGGACAAATCAGGAGGCCAATAAATCATCCACTGATATTTTGATTATTAGCACGCTAGTTGTTAATCGCGCACTATATTTATTTTGTCTGTAATTATGTGTGTATACCGAGTGTTTCACTTAAGTTGCAAACATAGTGAAATAGCATGGGAAATCGTATATCTGCAGATTCCTGCTTGCCGCCTAAATTGATAGGATTGATAGTGGTATCAATCAAAAGAGAAAAAAAATGCGCTTAATTTTACTTCAATTTGTTGTTTAAAGCCTGTATGACACGACGCTAAATTCTATGCAAAATTTACTTGTAAATTTTCATAAAAATATTAAGCACCGTTGCATACAGAAAATTGGCTGCTAAATTTTGCGCTGAATTTTCATGTAAATTATTTAGGACTTGTTCTAAATTTCCTGGTAAATATGCGTGTAAAAATGCGCAGAAGTATCATAATCAGACTAAACTGCAGCGCATGATGCGGAATGTAAACATAAACATAACCTGCATTTTATTAGCATTGTTTAACCACGTGTTTAATGTTGGCGCTCCTATATAAGATACATTTAAGGGTCTCTAAGATAAATGCCTTAACCCAAACTCAGAAAATAGCTAACAAACGACAAATAACATGAAAACAAACGCATACTTCAACCAATACCCTCTAGAGGGGACTGTTTCAACTCAAAATATTTGCTACTACGCATGCGCGCATGCCAAATTTAACATCAAATTTAGCACACGTTGCAAACAGGAAATTGTGTTTTTGAAAGAAAAATTATCAGTGAATTTATTTGAAAATTTACAAGTAAATTTTGCACAAAATTTAGCGCCGTGTCATACAGGCTTGATAGAAATAGCTTAAAAACTGTAATAAATATTTTGCATTTTATTCACAAAAAACAGACCAGCCATGATCAAATTTGTTTATGCAAAAATAAATGTTAATTCTGTCAGTTATCAATTCACGTGTTTAATTAATTACTATGAATAATAATGTTGAATATTCTAATGAAGAGAGGGTATTTATTATCACAGTTTGTGATTTATTCTCGGTTAAAATTAATAATCGACCTATTCCATCTGTATCATCAATTCACAAGTTTGTGAAAAAATTTGAAACTTAGTAGCCTTATTGCAAAATATCGCTTAGCAATGATATTCATTTTAATTATGTTGATAGGTTATGTGATAATAAACATAAACAAACCATGTACAAAAACTTTGACTTGAGTTAAAAATTTTAAAATATCCGTTATTAATTACTACTTTAATAACTAAAAATATCATTTTTGTAACTATTATATTAATTGTTGGATTGTTTTTTTCAATTAAGTTAATCGCTATGTACTAATAATGTTAAATAGTCATCCCAAATACCACTCGAAGTGGATATATATTTTTTAAATATTTTGTGGTTTCCATGTAAATTATTGCAAATTTTCTCAACAATATCACATTCAATGTGATTTTGTTTTGTGAAATTTAAACACAATAATTTACATGAATGGCAAAATATTTGTAAAAAATATATCCATTGCTTATGGTATTAATTACTCTTGAGTATATAATATGTGGTCTTGCATTTGTTTGTTTGGTCGAAATGCTGTTTGTTGTTTTTGGAGTTTATGTTCTCTCTGGGCTCTTAATCGTTTTTCAATAATTTTTTTATATAATTTAAGCACTACCACTTTTTGTGGATTGGTATGATAGTCATTTATAACTCTCTTTATTTTTGAGATGTTCATAAATAGTTAACGATAATTGTGGTATTTGCGGAGCCGTAAATATCAAAAAATGAATTGAAACTTACGGAAAAATTCCAAATTTACATACTAATTATTATCCTTCTTTAAAGTAAAGCCTTGACATTGGATTTTTTCCAAAGGTTGATAGTCTTTATCTGTACAACAAATTAACAATAAAAAGTCTGACTTTTATACAACAACAGACGTGCTGTAGTTGAGAAGCTTTTACCAAATGGTGGCGCAATGCATAAAACAAAATGGGAAAAACCAAAATACAGGCTAGAAATAATATGTATATCGTTATACGCATCTCGATAATACTGGTCTCTGCCTCCCAAGACTATTTTATGTGGCAACTGCTCAATCAATCTCAACGAACCCATATGAAAGGTCATATGAAACTACATAACTTTTGTGAAGACAGCAACTAGTTAGCGTTACAAAAAAGTGGGAAAATTAATAAATGTCGAGTATGTCACACGGATGGATGTAATATGTTAAGTTAAGAACATTATAACCTATCGAGATGATTTTTGTGCTAGTTTCTTTGGAATATTAATGCAAAGAACTTTTTTCTTTGCATGTATTAGTCGATTTGTGTTCACATTACTAGTAATAGTCGTTAAGCAGTCGTATAACGCTGTCAGAGTGATGTAAGGGCACGATTTTATTGTAAAGTAATTGAAAAATGCGAATACGCGAAGTGCACGTGGCTAAAAACACTCCATGGCAACACTATACCGAAGTATCAATAAGGAGCTTGAACCGTCTCATTTTATTTTTATATGAAATCAATCCAATATGGGCAACAATAGTTATTTATGGTACAAGTGTGTTGTATTACAAATAAGTCACACGAGAAAACTTGAGGGGTTGAGGCCGCCAGAAATCGGCATAATTATAGCGTCATAGTAAGGAGGCGTTGGATAAACATATTTTTATGGGTACATACATCCGTAGCGAAATATTATTTTTCAAATATTTCACAGTTTATGGACGTTTAGAGAAATAGCAAACAAATGAAATGAATTATGGACTGTAGAAACAGTAGGGTTGTATATTATTCATGTTAAGAACTATTACTATTACTTGTTAGTGGAAACTTAATGCAGTTGAAACTGGTATTTCATATGAATTAATAGAAATATTTTTTATACACAATCACATTGTAATGTGTCAACTTCATGACATGACAACAGCTGGGAACTAGATGATTACTTGAAACTAGCCAGGAAATTATTACATACTCCGAAAAATATTACATACCTGAAGAGTGGGGTGTTTCCATGGTAACCAAACATTGAGTGGGTTGTTTTCATGGTAACAAAAATGTTAGCTACATCAAGATATCTATTATTCAGAATTCAATTGTAGTTATTTTTAAAATTAGATGATTGCAAATAAAATAGTATACATACCACGGTGGAAAGTTTCATCCTGTCTCGAGATAAAGTTAACCTCGACGCTATGCGTCTCGGTAAACTACCTAATCTCTCGACAGTAATGAAACACTTTCCACCTCGGTATGTAATATACTATTATTCGCAACCATATATGTAATAAGATCATTACTGACTTTTAAAAAGTTGGAAAATGAGCTATTCCCAACTTGTAACTTTCCAACCGGTCGGAAAAAGTGATTGCCGTCGCAGAGGTTGGAAATGAATCAATTGTCAACAGCTGTGTAAGTAGGGACACTGGAAATCTCGTTCATCCATTCATGCGCGTCACAACCTGTATCATAATATAATAATTTTTCCAATTATTGTTTAGAATGAAGTGGTTGCGAATAAAATAGTATACATACCATAGTGAAAAGTTTCATTCCTGTCTCGAGATAAAGTTGACCTCGACGCTACGCGTCTCGGTTAACTACTTAATCTCTCGACAGGAATGAAAACACTTCCCACCTCGGTATGTAATATACTATTTCTAACTTCTTGTAATGGTTGATGTGTGCCGCCACTGCTGTTGATCATGTATAATTATCTAGAACATAGTAATTATTAAAAGTAAAATTCAAAAGTTCCCAGTTTTCTTCTTTGCAAAAAAAGAAAACCATTAATTCATTAATTAGTAATTACAATAGCAGTTTTTTATTAATACCAACATTTTTGGTACAATTGGCTTATCCAATTCATCATTTTTTTACTGTGATTTCTATGTAATGATAGTCTACACACAAATGTTCTTTTCAGGCGTACGCATGTTAGATGGGGTGGTTAATGATGCAGTAGAAGCAAGAGCGTTAGGCTTAAATCCTGATCACATAGATATATACAGTGCATCGTGGGGTCCTGAAGACGATGGTAAGACAGTAGATGGACCAGGTCCACTGGCGAGACGTGCTTTTATTTATGGAGTTACCAGTGGACGCAAAGGAAAAGGTTCCATATTCGTGTGGGCCTCCGGAAATGGAGGCAGGCACACTGATTCCTGTAACTGTGATGGTTATACCAACAGTATTTTCACTTTAAGTATTTCTAGTGCCACGCAAGGAGGGTAAGTTCTAAAATGACTTGTTATTACCTGTCATCATCAACTGATATAATAAAAAGCAATGTGGATGAGAAGTAGGTACTAATCTTTATTTTTTCTAGATATAAACCATGGTATTTAGAAGAATGCTCTTCAACACTAGCAACAACGTATAGTTCAGGAACTCCTGGTCATGATAAAAGTGTGGCAACTGTAGATATGGATGCTCGTTTGCGACCTGATCACATATGCACCGTTGAACACACAGGGACCTCAGCCTCAGCTCCTTTAGCTGCAGGCATTTGTGCTCTTGCTCTTGAAGCAAATCCTAGTCTAACTTGGAGAGATATGCAATATTTAGTTGTACTAACATCTCGATCGGCACCCTTAGAAAAAGAATCTGGCTGGATTACCACTGGAGTCAAGAGGAAAGTCAGTCACAAATTTGGGTATGGCTTAATGGATGCAGGAGCTTTAGTAAGTTTAGCCGAAAAATGGACTACTGTACCACCGCAACACATTTGCAAATCACAAGAACTCATCGAGGACCGGCAAATTGACTCAACTTATGGATACACACTGAGTGCACATATGGACGTTAATGGCTGCAGTGGTACATTAAATGAAGTTCACTTCTTGGAACATGTACAGTGTAAAATATCTTTGCGATTTTTCCCTCGCGGTAATTTACGCATTCTGCTAACTTCACCCATGGGAACAACCTCGACTCTCTTGTTTGAAAGGCCCCGGGATGTTGTTAGCTCTAATTTTGATGACTGGCCATTCTTAAGTGTACACTTCTGGGGCGAAAAAGCAGATGGTCGATGGACACTGCAAATAGTTAATGCAGGAAATAGGCATGTAAATCAACCAGGATACTGAAAAAGTGGCAGTTAATATTTTACGGAACTTCTGTCAATCCAATACGGTTACGACCTACTGGAGTTCCATCTACTCCTTGGAAATCTCCTCTAAATACTTTCACTTTCCCTACCCAACCTGATGCCATTACTCAAGAAACTCCCGTAACAGCCAACGAATTCTTCAACTCTGATCTATTTAGACGGCTTCAACAACTTTCCAAATATTTATACCTTTGCTGGATCTGATCCAGAACAGTCCATTAGTTCGTTAGATGGTAAAAAAGCAATTATACGAGATAACGATAACAGAATTGATGTAGATGAAGAAACAAAAGAAAACTGTGATCCAGAATGTGATGATCAAGGATGTTATGGAAAAGGTGCTGATAAATGTATTGCTTGTAGAAATAAGCGTTTAGATAAGTAAGTAGATTTAAAAGTGGTTTTTCCTAATGTAATCCATTTCAAACTTTCAGAACATGTGTAAGCACTTGTCCTCCTCGAAGCTATGCTGATACTCAAGGAATGTGCCAACCTTGTCACGAGTCGTGTGATACCTGTACTGGAGCTGGGCAAATAAATTGTTTGTCATGCTCCCCAGGACATGTCCGTGTGATAGATTTGGATATGTGTATGCAACAGTGTCCCGAAGGATATTATGAAAGTAAGATTTGAGAAATAGTTTTAAGGCTAAGTAATTAATTTTTCTAATTTGGTAGATTTTGTTGATAAAACGTGTACACCATGCCAACCTAACTGTGCTAGTTGTCAAGATAGACCAGATCACTGTACAAGTTGTGATCATCACCTACTTCTATACCAAAGTCAATGCTTAGCTTCGTGTCCTGTAAATACTTATGAAACCGAAGACTATGGGTAAGTTCAATTCTGCGTTTTAGAAATGCATTAGTGAGTTACATGATTGCTTCATCATATATTACTAACAGACTTGAGGAGCAATGCTCTCCAAGATTTTTTTAAAGGTGCAAAATTTTCATAATTACAATTAATTAGTTCTTTTATTATTTAGTTGTGCAGCATGTCATGAATCATGTGAAACCTGCAGTGGTTCAAATAGCACCCAGTGCATATCGTGCAGTGCAGGGCGCTACTGGCATGATGGTCGGTGTACAAGGGACTGCCCTGCTCACCACTATGCCGATCCTCGCCAACGAGAGTGCATTGAATGTCCACCTGGCTGTTCTGAATGTAACAAAACAGCTTGTATTTCTTGTCTAGACGATTGGCAAATAAACACTAAAGGTCGCTGTGTACCTCATGGAAGCGAACGCTGTGATACTGGTAAATTTTCTTCTTATCATTTTCAATCACTTTAAAGAATGAATATTTTTCTAAAATCTGTTTTGCTTTCCATTTACCTACCTAGTATGGGAGCATAACTCAATGTGACCTTTTTCATCTTTGTGTTTTTCTACATAGGAAATGGAAATTGATGATACTGCGCTTCTTGAAACAAAAAGTATAGAAAAGAAATTTATTAAAAACTATTATTCCATATTCATACCATGCTGTTGTATTTTGGGTTTTCATCACTAGGTAGCTAATAAATTTCTCCTTAATTTGATGTAATAACTTTTGGCGTTAAGGTCTTTAGTTAATTCATTATTACTTTTGATTTGCGCTAATGTGTACATTTTGCAGCTAATATGTTATATTAATTTACATAAAGATTTGTGGAATTTTATGATAAATGATTTATTCCTGTCGAGAGCGAGGATACGGAAGCTCTGGCCTTCCGCCTTATAGGCCAAGCTCCTTTATGGTGTGTTAGTGCCTCACCATCATCAATGTTGGGTTTATCCTGAATAATAAAAATTTAAGAAATATTGTAGTATTGCCATTTGTAATCATCCAGGGATGAAATGGAGCAACTAATTGCTTCCATAGCTTAATGGTATTCTATGATTAATGGTTTAATGATTTGAATGGTACATATTGCCGATGACTGAAATAACAATTACAATTATTGATTATTAAAGGGCGCGTAATCATCTTTATTTACAACCATATATGTAATGTTAACATTACTGACCTCATTTGAGTGCGGGAAGTCGTACATTTTCGCTCGCTACTTCCCGCACTCACTTCCCACACTCGAGTACATTACATATGTGGTTGTAAATAAAATAGTATACAAACCTCCACAAGAAGTTTTCTTAGTCTCGAGATAATAGCTGATTTCGACACTTCACGTCTCAATCACCTAGCTAATCTCTCGACAGTAATGAAACACTTCCCATCTCGGGCTGTAATATACTATTAAAGTAGGTTTTTTTTCTATAATAACTGTCAAAGTGTTACAATGTTGGTAGATATGTGATTAAAACGCTAGGAAACTTTTATACCTCGTGTTGGTAGAACTTTTTCAAAATTATGGTTATGTGTCAATTTTGAAAGTCAAAGTTTCAATTTGAACTCTTGACAAATTTCTTTTTTTTAACATGGAATCATCATCATCATCATCAATAAAATCGGATAAAAAAAGAAAAACCAAGAAATATTTTAAATGCAAAAATGAAGCAAGCAATATTAAATTGAATTATCTGTCAAAATGACAATCATTTTTTAGTAAAAGAAAAGAACTAAAAATCTATGTACCAACATTATTAAAACTAGGGATCCTGCAGGAATGCAACTTATCCCCTAGAAAGTTGACCTTGAAAATTATTATAGAAAAAAAATGTACTTTACTTACTTTAATTACAAATTTGTAAAGAAAACCACATATATACATGCTTTATTTATTAATTCACAAGTCACCTTAAAACAGAAAACGAATTCTGGTCACAAAACATAAAATCAATAAAGAATATGTAAATAAAGGCTTAACTTAAGAATACATAATTAACAAAGATCGTAGAGATAATTTAATATTTTAAATCTCAGTCTTGCAAATGACTGCTCAGGATCATTCGCGTACCACCTTTTTGAAGAAAGACATCTTTTTATAAGTCTCTGGAATAGAATTATATGAGTAAGCTCATCTCACTACTTGTTCAAGTTTTCCTAATTCAGTTTGTCTTACAGGAATATATATTTTTAGACGACCACGTATGAAAGTAACATTATCGCGATAGCAGCCTACTACAGAAAGTTGACAATTTCATACACTAGCACGATATTATATCGTGCTAGTCATATCGTAACGGCACAAAGTTATTCACATCACGGCCTGCTTAATTGTGTGACAAACATCAAAGTGACGTTTGTCACACTGTCACACAATTAAGCTGACCGTGATTCAAATAATACAGGCGCTTTTGCTTTATTCGTTGTTCTGCTTCCAACAAGCTCTAATTTTTTATAATTGTACCAATAATAATATAACGATCAATTTTGCAAACGAAATAAAAACAATTCTTAAAAATAGAATTTACTTTGAGTGGTCGTCTAAAAAATAGTGTTCATAACTCGCCCGAAAGTGCAAATATCTGTGCTCATGTTTTAGATCCACTCGGGCTTCGCTTCGCTACGCCCTCGTTTGTCTAATCAACACTCGCACGATATTTGCTACTTTCGACGCTTGTCATGAAAATAACTATTGTACTTTAGAACTAGTACCATGATAATGAACATCATTCACCTTCGATATTATCACATTTGATTTAATTGCACTGCTTAGTGCTTTATAATAGTATACTACGTAACAAGAGTTGTAAATGGCATGTTGCGCACGACTGGAAAAGTTGTGCACGAACCGTGTAGCGGTGAGTGCAATAATTTCAGGAGTGCATAATTGCTTTACAACTCGAGTTGTGTACTATACTTTTTCTATGACCACATTGATTTCGTTAAATGAAAAAGAAATGTTTTACTAACTGTCAAATCATTACTGTCACACCATCTTAAAAATTAGGCGGCTGCAGTCACAGCCCTGCACCACTTCGTACAAACAACAACTGTATAATATATGTAACTATAGTAACCAAAGCTAAAAAGCATTGTTGCTACCAACATAATAAGTCGCTAAATTCCTAATCGTGCGATTGATTTACTTTATGCATGTTGTGCGTAAGAACATGGTTACACAACTTGTAAGTTGTACAATTTTGATTACTTACAGTAGTGGGCGTAGAAAAACTAGTTTATATTCTTCATAAGGGTTTAGATCACTATACAAAATTTCAAATAAGCTTGCAGTACTGTGGCCGTGATTGGTCAAAACAAAGTCATCATTACAGCCATCTGAAAATAAAATATTTTTTCAAAATTGTCAATTTTACATTTGGTACGAATCCTAAAAATATAAAAAGAAAACCGATAAATAGTGGATAAAAGAGTGTAAAACTGAGTTTGAGTTCAGAGCGTCATCTACTGCATTCTTATTTGAAATTTAGTATAATTTGTAACACTTTAACAATTTTATAAAATTCGTTAGTTGGCGTAAAAGGATTTAGTTTAAATAATACTTTTAGTGATTTATCCGCACATTATAATTCTTTGCTCATTTTTAACAATTTTCAAAGTAGTGTATCATTTTTTACATTTAAGAAATATAAAAACTGATTCAAAATAAAGTTTTTTGATAATTCATAAAATGAATGCAATTACAATATCAATTTGAAAAACCATAGTTGAACCTTCGGTCAACCTTGGCACATACAGTGTAAGAGAATTCTCTATTGGTGGAATATCTTGAGCTTGCATATAATCACTGCCTCCTACAATTACAAGCCATGCTGTTAGAGTTGGCAACATTGCATCTCTGGTAGTTGGTGGTCCTAAATTACAATACTTGCTTTAAAGAGCACAGTTTTACTCTTTTTCATATTTTACTCTGTAATTAACTAAAGATAGCTTTTGTAATTGTGACATTTATTTACATACTCAAGTAATACAAACATGTAACAGTATATTTATAAAAATAAAACGACTTAACCTATGTAACCCATAGATAAAAGAACATTTCTGTAATTATTTTAAAGTTTGTAACTTTCTATACACTACTGCTGATTGAGAGTACAACATATGTGCAAAAACTATGGTGCTACTGCTGTAAATAATCTTATTTGAACATAATAAACTTATCTGCTCGGTAACATCTAAATTTGTGTGACGTAGATTGTTCCATAAACTTCGAAAAACTGCTGATGTCATCATTTAAAAACACTTTCACTTTTTGTGCATGTCTTTCTTGTCTTCTTCTACATTCAGGATTTGTCCTATCTTGAGGCGCTTTACGACAAATATGTTGGTACATTTGGAAATATGCTTGGGACAGCATTGTCAGCTAATCGAGGGTAATGCAGCAACAGTTCTGCAGATCTCCACTGTCATTTCTAACGTTTTCAAATGTCTAAATATTTAAAATGTATTTTACACACGACAGCACTTTTTCTTGAGGTCCAACGTTCTCATGCTGTTGCACAAAGCCATGCTTTCTTTCAGATCTCGTCCATTGGAAAAGAAAATGTTATAGTTTGCATACCATTTTCTTGTAAGGAACTGTTGTGGTCTTCTTGGCATTCTTAATATAAAATTTAAAGTTACAAGGAATGCCCTAAAAATGAGGTTAGATTGTTACTTACCTCAGTGAAATACTTAATAAAAACCCATAAATTCTAGCAGCAATTTTACTTTCACTTATCACGAACAGTACAGTAATATAAATAAATGTATTTCTTCAAACTTAGAGCAGTCCAACATATTAATATTTACTCACACTCCACATTTGAAGTGACGTTTTTATAAATACACAGTACAAAAATTGGTCTACGATCAGCGTTGCCAAATCTCCAACAGCATTGCTTGTAAGTGTAGGAGGTCGTGATATAATATTCTATTTGACATCCGCATTGTCAAACTGATGGTAAGTTGTCTCCTATTTGTCACTAAGTAATTTTTAGTTTATCGTGTTGGTTCCACTTGCAATTTTATAACTGTCAGACATTTCAAATTTGGAGTTAATTGTTGTCAATATATGTATTGTATTGTATTGGTTGGAACATGTAAAAGAATTCAAATGCACAAAACTTACAATAGTTGCAACTTACTTGATTGTTTTTAATTCACACACTATTTTGATTTAAATAGATATATAAACGATAATCTTACTTTTCTTATTTGACATTTTCGTAACTTAATTGCTGTAGAGTCTGGCCAGTATCATCAAAAAATGTTTAGAAATTTGACACTAACAGTGCGGAATTAAATAAATGGAGTAGAAGTGGTCATTGTTAATTTTAATTTTATCTTGTTCAGAGAATTTCACTTTTTATTTGTATATTCATTGATACCTGTTTTTTATTTTCATTTGCTTCATTAAACAATTTTTCATAATATGAAATGAAGTATTTTTAAGTAAATGTTGGTACAATAATAGCTATTGTATTTTCTACACAATAATATGTCGATTTAAAAATTTAAATTTCATTTAGGTACTGAAACAATTCTGTCTAAAAGTTTTTCCAAAATATACATTTTAAAAAAAAGCTACCAATGGCAAAAAAATTCCTTCAATTTCATATTTCTGACCCTCCTAGGCTTGAAACTAATTTTAAATATATTTTCAGTTGTTCTTAAATCAAAGTAGTCTTAGTGGTGAATAAAAAGGCATTTTGTATTGAGGTAAAGTGTCTTATCTGTTCAAAATATAGCAAAACTTCATTAAGAAAAATTGTTCAGAATGTAATATTAGAATTTTGGGAAGATTTAATTACTCTTACGAAACAGTTACTTTTCAGATAAATGACTTTTTGTTTAATATTATTATATCTTTTCTTTTGTCTTAGCTATTTTAAAAGATTTTACAATAATTTTTGCTTTTGTGAAAAATTACCTTTCATTTTATTCATAACTCTTTTCATGATTCCTGCTTCATACTACTAGTGCTTACAATACCGGGATTCTGGACGAATTTTGTCCGGTATTGAAAACCGGTATTGATGTAAAAAATACCGGTATTTCGGTATTAACATATTCCTAAAAATTACAAACTTTTACTGGCTGATGCATCTCTAAAAGTTATGATGGAGACTCGTTCCTAACATAAATATTCAATAGCTTTAGAATTATTAGACGCTTTAAAATTTTGCATTTTACAGGGATGAACAGATTTGTCACGGATACTTCGGTACCTACAAAGGATTTCACAAGATGACATAAAGATGTTATTTCATCGTATATATAAAATTACTCTCACGAAAAATATTATATGTTTCTCTAAACGGTTTTCACATAAAAGTTTAAAGAAAGAAAAATCACTTATGGATATACGAGAAGAATTCTGCTAGGCATCTAAAATAAAACTATCTTAGAATCTAGTTCGATGTTCATCCGTGATGTGTTAAAGAGAAAAAGGCAGGCGGCAATAGAGGAAACACAAATGTAACTACGATTTAAAAAGTAACGGGATTTTTGCAAAAAATTCAAGATGAAATCCCATCTTTTTAAACTGGAACAAAAGGGACGTATTTAAAGAAGCCATACGATTACTTATTGACCATCATCGACAAGAGTCGGAAAGGGCATTTTCTGTGGCGGTTCAAATCGGCATAAAAATTCGGTTCTCCCTTAATGATGAAACCATCGGTTGTTTGTGCTTTTTGAGAGCACTTTTTAATTAAAAAAATTACTATTTTATTGAAAATTTTAATTTATTTGTTAGTTGGTTTATTAGTTACACAAAAACTGTTTTGCTATATTTATACAATTTATTATTTGTTGTATTTTTCACCTCTTTTATTTATTTATCTATTATTTATAAAGAAAAATATAAGTTAATGGGATTCACTTCGCGGAGGAGAGAAGACGTTAATTTAAAAAAATTATTTGTTTTTGTTTGGATATTATTTTAAATTATGTCATAATAAGTAGGTAAAGATCTAGTAAATAACACTTCTAATAGTAATACCGGTGGTAATACCAGTATACCGGTATTAAAAATTTAGAATACCGAATACCGGTATTAAGATTTTTGCCCGGTATTGTAAGCACTACATACTACTTCCTAATATTTTAACTTGGTGTCTGATTTCTTTGTATTTTTGTGATTCGATATATTTTTTGTTTTTAAAGTTTTCCTGTAAATGTTTTGTGTACTTCTTGTTTTATTTTGAGATTCTATCATTCTGTTTTCTTTATATTGTAACTTTATCTAGCTACTTCTAGTATACCCACTATAGAGGTATCTTAAATATTTCCATTGATTTTCCATTCTTCTCTGACATATCTAGCTACGCCTTTAAATATCATTAGCATACAAAGTGATTTACACCAGGAGGAGAAAAATGAAAACTCGTGTACAGTACAAAATTTTGAATAGAAAATATAATATGACTTTTTTCCGATCAGCCTGTGTTTTTAAGATATCGAGGTTCAAACCTTTGAAAGATATAATAATTTCAAGTTTCACAAATAACTAATAGTAGGCCATATGAGAACTATTTAATTGCTGTAGCTGTTGCACCAGGGCCGTAGCTACAGGCTTGGGGGCCCTGGGGCAACAAATAATTATGGGGCCCCACGTTATCTTCCCCTTTACCTCTACACCACTTTCATTTAGTAAGTCTTTTTTAATAGGGTTGCTATTTGGTGTTTTTTTTTTGTTAAGATAGAAGAATGGACATTTAAAACAGACAAAACACATATTTACTTGTCACATTCAGTTTAACATAAAAAGCGTTAGCCTTATACTGCAGCGGTCCCGGTTATTAGTATTAATTTAGCGGTAGTCGTTAGGTCACGCAGAAGGCGCCTATCGGGAAGTAAAAACTTTTGCACCAGGCGTACCACCCGTTATATGTCATGAAAGCATGCATATAAAACTTACAAAGTTACAATATCCTAAGTCTACACAGGTTGAGTTTTAAATGAAAAGTGGATCACATTAAATTCTGTTTCCTAACTTTTATTTCATACTGTCTGGAAAATACGACTTTACATCATTAATTTGAGTCCGTAAAGTGGAACATTACATCACAAGGCCGGAAAGTATTGCTAGGCAACTGCTGAATAATATGTTAGAGGCACTGTAAGGTTATGTCAAATTCGAGGTTATCTATCAGGTTAGATTTTCCGTTAGTTTTGACGCAGAGTGATGCAAAACCTAACCTGATAACCTCGAATTTGACATAGCCTTACAGCGCCACCAACATACTATTCATACGTTTGAATTTCCACAACCGCCCCTTATGGACTTTTTTAATGCACATATTGTATAAAACCGTATGAAATAAAACATTGTACGATACACGACCGTAAAATATTATTAAATTACTTGTTTAGAAATTCCCGACTCGGTTCGTTCCTCGCCTCGTCTGTAAAAATCTAAACTCGTATTTTAATAAGTCATTTTCCGGTCTTATTACGTACATAACTATTTTACAAGCAGTCGTTGATTACTTTATCAAAGTTAATTTGTTGAGCTCTATCATTTTCAATTGAAAACAAAGCTAGATTGCTGAGCCTTTCCTGTCTCATGGTGCTTCGTATGCAATTCTTGATCAATTTCAGTTTTGAAAATGACCGTTCGACCTTAGCTACCGTCACTGGAACTGTCAAGTACATAATACATGCTGTAGACACATCAGGATAAGTTGGCGAAAGTGAGCTGTGATCAATTATTAACAGATGTGCAAATTCCTTGACGCTGCTCATTTTCTCAGGTTTGGTTCAATAATTTTTTAAAACAATTTCGTAAAAAAACTCTGTTCTTTCGGGGGCCCCTTATGTTCCAGGGCCCCGGGGCGCTGCCCCGGCTGCCCCGGTGGTAGCTACGACCCTGTGTTGCACAGGTTGATTACTTTCTAAAGCATTAGCACTGCAAAATACGTAAACAAAAATAATGTCTATCTTTTTCTATTGAGAATTAAGACCAACATGCAAAATATGCAACAGTTGTCAAAAACTATACTACGTTTAACAAACATATGCAGAATTTAAAGTAAGGGAGGGGCCTATTTAAATTTAGCTCTTCTTTGTGGGAGAGGCATTTACTAAATCTGTTCGCTAAACGTAGTATAGTAAAGTTTTTGTTTCCATGGCATTTCAATTTGTGGAAAAATATTAAATAAGTTCAAAACACATAATATCTCTACATCAAAGACTGATTGGAAAAAGTTATTTCATATATTTCGCTTAAAATTTTAATTTTTCGCCTCTTGATGTAAATCACCCTGTATATTGCTTTATGCAAAAAATATAGAAAAAATTTACTATTTTTGCAAAAGAAAATGAATCAACTCGGTGAATTCTTCCACCGGTTAGAATTAACACATATTTCTGATACACCCTGTATATAGGCTTTTTCCAGGCCGTTTAGGCCTATTGCCATTTGTTTCCTTCCAGTCTTCTCTATCTTTTGCTTTCTTCCTCAGTTCTTTTAACTGTTCTTTTATATTTGAAGTACTGCCTCCCTCCATTTTCTCTTTGGTCTTCTTTTCTTTCTTTGACCTTTCAGTACTGCCCAGTACTTATTTATTTATTTATTTCGCACTTAGCCAACAGCCGTTAGGCTATCACTTTTACTGTTCTTGTACCATCCTTACACTTTAGATGGCCTAGCCATTGTAATCTTCTTGATTTCACTGTTGCACTTGGTTCAGTATACAGTTTGTAAATTTCATCAGTTGTGTGTCTTTCCCATCCTTCATTGACGTTTCTTCCTCCACAAATTCTGCGTAAAATTCTTCTTTCACATGTTTCTATTTTGTTTTGAATTTTCAACTCAATACACAGGATATAATGAAAAGTGTTACAGACATTTTTAACTTTCTTATTAAGAAACATACAAAATTTGGGGTCATGCTTGATATTTGCCCATATTTTCTTGAAATACCATTAAATCAGAAGACACAAAAACGGATATTTCCACAAAAATCTTGAGTTCGGAAAGAATCATAATGACTTCGTAAAATAAAGTACATGTCAAACTGTTTTTGTGAATTCAATAAAGTTAACAACAATTTCATAGTATAGTCTGACCATCCAAATCTGGTTTTTTATTTCCATATGACCAAAGCAGTCGGTGTCTAAGGTACCTGGTACTCTGCATGCCTAGACCTTGTCCGTTAATAAACAAACAATTTTTAAGGTTATATGTCAAATTTGTTTATTTTTATGCACTCTTCGTAGAAATGTATATAATGCATCAAACAACCCTACTTTAATTACCAGGTCTGTATTAGTAAAAAAAATGTGAAAGTTACATGTTAACCTGTTTCTTGTAAAGCTTTGCAAACAAAAAATTCCAAATAAATAGAAACTAGAAGTAATTGAACACGTTAGAAGTAAAAGGGCCCAGTTACCTATATTGCCAAACTTGACTAAAGCAAATATATGTTTATTTTAAACATGGCATTTAAGTGGTACATTTTTTTGCTTCTCCTGTAAAATTAAAAATCTGCATTTGGGCCGTTCTTCTAAACTGTTTAATTGTAACTAATACGATTCCACCTTATCTAAAAAACGAATCAAAATGCAAAAGGAGCAACTATTGTGGTATAATCAGAAGTAATACTATAAGTACTTTGATATTATCGGGTTATATGTCGATAACTTGTTGCACAATAATAAAAGAGTGTCAGTTTGACAGGTTAAATAGTCCGACCGCGTCAGCGGGAGGATTATTCTGTCAAACTGACACGATTTGTTATTGTGCAGGAAGTTTGAGACGTATAACCTGTTCGAAGTATGCATTGTATTCGATTTGATTATTTTATGAGTAAATTTTAATATTCGGATCAAATAAATATTTTATTGGCAGTCGGATTTGTTTGTATTAACCTAGCTGAAAGTCATCTCCATGAAAACAACATCAAGTTGACAAAAGTTATGTATTGCGTTGCCTAGTGATTTTGTATAATCGAAATTATACAAGATAACTTAACTAAATCCAGCCTTCTGATTGGTTGAGATCGCTACGAAAAAAATAATCAATGACTATTCAATTCACCTGTCATCTGTCAAAAAGTGACCAATGAAAATCCATAATTCTGACGTTTCTTGACCAATCAAAAAAATATCAGCGGATATATCTTCCTAGAAGGTATTCAAGTGACTATTTTAAACAAATGTGATTTTTATTTAAAAAATTCAATATTAGTGTTTGGTTACTATAGAAATTGCGTAGTTTTTTGCTAGATTTACTGAAAACTAATTTGAAAAAGTAGTTTGGTTCATTAAATAGTCTCTCGAATACCATTCTTAGTCAAAGTTAAGTAGATTATTTTTGCGGTGGTATCACTACTCATGTCCATTGTGCTTTGGATTAGGACTCGTGCTATCGCACTCGTCTTAATCGTACCAAAGCGCAATGGAAATTCGTGATACCACAGCAAAAATAGTCGACATAACTTTGACTACTCATGGTATTATAAGTGAATATCTACTCAAAATAAAAAATTATTTAAGAATAAACAAGAATAAATTCAATTAGTATCGCCAGTGGCATAGAAACTGCCACTGTCATCACTGCTATCTCCTAAGGATATTATTATTTTCGTAGGGTCTTTAATTAAGCAACTATTGTTTTCTTCATCAATCATCAAATGTTTTTGTTTTTAGTATATCTAAAAGGGCTTTCTTTGTACTTTTTTCAGGGATAGTAAGATTGTACAGTTTAAAAAAAAATTATATCTTCCTTTTTCGTGGAACTCGTTGGGATTTTGGTTAGCAGGCGTGAGTGGTAACTTGCGTTATTCGTAACAATAACGGAGTTTTTTTCTAAATTAGGAATTAGTTGCTCAGAAAACCATTTTGGAATAATTTCGAGTTCATATCTTGGTGATAATCCGCCGAAGATTTTTGAATTTGTTTGGCAGATAAAAAGAAGCCCATTATTAACCTATCCATTATCACCACCAGCATGAACAATTATAATCCTCTTGCCTCTGGCAACAGGAACATTCAAGAAGCATTTTTTTGAATCATCTGCCCATCCTCTATTGATGGTGTCGTGAGTGTCATACCATGTTTCATCCAAATAGATTATATTTCTCTTTTCAGCTCTAAATGCTCTCATTTTTTCAATATATTGTACTTTGAGTGTTTGAATACATTCACTTTCTAGTATCGCTTGTCTCTTGTCTAACTTTTTATATGTAAAACCATTACTAATTAAAAACTTTGTTAATGTTTCTTTACAAAAATGCAAATGTTCTAGCTCGCTCTTTATTTTACTTTTTAATAAGTCCAGTGTTACTACTTTTGCTGTACATTTCATATATGATTCTTTTAATTACTTCCGTATCATAATCTCCAAATTTGGGCGATATCTTCTTTTCAATTCTGGTATCAGACACATTAGCGCTTTGTGCAAGTATTATAATTTTTCGGACGGTTGAATATGGCTTTTTTGTTAACCGTGCTGTTTCCTTTAAAGCAAATTGAACATCATCTTTTGTTAACGTATTATACACGTTCACAATTATTTGTTTAGCAGTATGACTTAATCGCACAACGGGTCTCTTACTTAGATCTGGTTAATATTAATTATTATTAACCATGTTTCTCTAGTAACCATAACCAAAATTATAAGGGAAGCAAGTAAAAGGAGGGAAATATGTCCTGAATTCTACAGTTTAGCCCATTTTTTAACCAATACGGACCTGATAATTAACCTACGGTTGCTTGATGCTTTATATACATTTCCACAAAGAGTGCATAGAAATTAGTGATGGGCATAATCGGATGATTTCAATAATCGGAATGTTCCATTTCGGAATGTTTATAAAATCGGAATATCATCCGATTATTTTACATTCCGTAAATGCAAGCAAGGGAAAACGAGCGAAACAACAACAAGCGGAAGGAAGATGAAGTGCGTCCACATTTGCGATGCGAGCACTCGCCGTTGCGCCGTAAGCCCTTATCTGCGTTGGCATCTATTGTTTGGGTTTGTTAGGACGGCCAGTAAAACAATTTATGAGTTTTAGTCGCACAGTGGGATGTGAGGAAATAAAATATTTTTTCAAATTATTACAGTAGTTACCTTAATAGACTTTCGGAAAATGGTATACCTGAATTTTTGAGCCCGTGCGTGCACGTCATAACATATTGATGACATCATCTCCTAGTATGTTTATATGATCCTTATACAGTCACTAAAAGTACGTTGTTTGACACAGACTGATGCAAAATTTAACCTACAAATTTCGAATTTCACATAGCTTGGCAGACGATAAAATTGCATTTTAACGTGAAATAAAAAGTAGATAAAATACAACTTTAACAGTTAGAATTTAATGAATATATTAAATTAATATTTTAAAGATGAAAGAAAAAACCACAACATGAAAACTGAAGACAACATCATATTAATTTACATAACATTTATATTGTAAGCGTTGACAGCTATCAATTAATGTAAAATTAAGTGACCAAACTACCTCAGAAAATCAGCACTTTGAAAACTTGAACGATGTAGCTTGTGTGAAATGAATTGGCGCACTTCAGGTATACCGATTAGGCGCATTTTCCTGTAACTGATACTTTGCTTGCTCGCTGTATATGTTATTTACCTGTTGAGGCTACTTATAACAGGTACTCTGCAGGTATTTATGTAATTTTTCGGACCCAACTTAAAATCAATTAAAAATACAATTTTGCGATTTATTTTAGTAAACACATTGTATCGAGTACCACATGAAATAACGAATAAATTGACTATAATAGTAAAATAACTTACATATTTTTACAAAGAATAATAATTGGAATTGCGCAGGATTTTAACAACTAAATCAAATAAATCATTTCAGTATCATTTTAAAATAACCAAAACATTAAATTTTATAGACAACACAAATCCAATAAAGCAGATCATAAATGTAACTTAATACAGACACAAGTTTAGAGAGTGGAAAACAATAAACGCAAGTAGTTAAGAAAAACAATGAGTTAAAAATACAACATTAGTATGGTATTAAACAATAGGACAGATATTTGCAACGTTTCACTCTTTAATATCTAGACACTTCTTCAGGCTAAACATGGATTTACATGTTATGGGCCTGTATGATGTAATTTCTGTTGGTGGTTTACCAGGTTTCATAATTATGATTATTTGCGTTGTTTTCCATTGACTTGGGAAGTGCCGGATTCTGAGGATAGAATTATACAGATGTGTAAGGGCTTGTATAGCTTTAGTTGGTAATTGTTTGATAATTGTCCCAGCTATCAGGTCATATCCTGGAGATTTCTTTGTGTTGATCTGTGGCATCTTCGTTCGGGAGTTGACAACGGAAGGGTGTAAACACTTTAGTGAGATATTCAGCAAAGGCATCGGCCTTTCCTTTGTTGCTGCGAGCCCAGCTACCGTCTTCCTGTTGGATAGGAGCTACGCGTGGGGTTGTTTTTTTATTTTTCGCGTTGCTTTCCAAAGCGAGTAGTCTGTTCGTTTGCACTGAGATTTTCAAGGTAGTTCTGTATTCCTTGATTTTAATGTTGACTAAGAAGTTTTTTTAGATGTTTGCTGGCCCTATTATACTCTCGTTTGTCGAGGTCCGATCTGGTAAGTTGCCATCGTTGCCTGAGGCGGTGTTTTTCGGCTATTTTGTCCTTTATGATGATAGGTGTATCAACTTACTATTTTGAACCATGGTGTATACAGCATACAGATTTGCAGGTCTGTGAAATAGAACAGACTGTTCGTATGCTTAAATTTAAAGCATTGGCAACTCTCTGTAACACCAAACCATTAGAAAGTTGGTCATTATATTACGAATTATTATATTACAGATGTAAATTACTTACTTCTCTCACAGCAGTTAGCGGTATAAGTGCACCATCGTTGTCTCTTTCTCGTTCAAAATAGCTTATCAAAGCGGCAACAAGCTCTTTTGACTTTCTGGGCAAGGCGGTTGACATTTTAGCTTCGAGTTCCCCATACGTTTCCAGCAACTAAACTCTTCCCCAAAGTAAGTAATTTGTAGCAGTGGAAAAACGACAGTATAACTTGTTCGCAATGTTCGTTTTGAAAACAACGGATTTTTAAAATGCAAAACTAAACTATATGTCACTGTCAACACCTGTCAAAACCACTATAACAAATAAGTCGTTTTAAAAAGCGACATGCGTACGTGTTAATTCCCTGAGCAGAACTTGAAAACACAAAGTACCCCGACGTATTATAGTTTTTACTATTGTTCATGGAAATTATGAAATATTAAAACAAAAAATGTACGGCTATAGCAATATATGAAGCTATATTATTAGCAAAAGCAATATTAATCATTATTTTATTGAAAAAAAGAGTAGTTTTATATTTTTCAAATGTTGGTACTGAAAACCTTACTAAAAGGCGGATTGATGACGTGCACGCACGGGCTCAAAAATTCAAGTATAGTGATATTTTAAAGTTTAATGGCACATAAAGTACATAATAGATAGTATAAAACAATACATGAATTTGAAGTCTGTAAGGTGTACTATCTAATAATTAATCTACGAAATACCACTGCCATTAGTGCCAGCATATAGCAGTCAAGTGAGTCAACACAACAGTCCGTATTCCGTTCAGTTCAAATTGGCATTTTGTTTTCTCATTTTGTATACCGAATAGTAAAATAATCGAATTCCGAAAGTTCCAAATTTTGTGCACCGAACAGTAAAATAATCGAATTCAGAAAAGTTCCGAAACGTTCCGAAATAATCGGAACCTTCCGATTTTTTGAACAATCGGAAACTTTCCGATTATTCATTCCGGATAGGCCCATCACTATAGAAATAAACAAATTTGACATATAACCTTAAAATAAAAAACCAGATTTGGATGGTCATACTATACTTTTAGTTTTTCAGATGTGTAGAAGTTTGTTATATCCATTTTATTATTAAGAATAGACTTAACACCAATAACAATGAACTATTCCTTCTAAAATTCCACAGAATATTATAAGGTGTCTAGTGAATCCTCTATTTTAAGTGCTGGTCGAATTATAGCTGCTTATTATAAATATATATCATTTTTATGAAGTTTTTCTGTACTTGCTCAAGTACTGCAGAATTTTGTCAATTTCTATATCCTATTTGGAAATACACAACAAAGATGGTAAGGCTCTTGTTAAGTTATATACTATGACATTAGGTTGTTCACTTAGAAGACCAAACTTATAGTTGCTGCTGACGAACTATACGCAAAATTAGCCAAACTACAAGTAATAATTTTATCATTTTAGACCAATATATGGACGGTGGCATATGCAAGCAGTGCCATTCAACATGTGAAACTTGTGATGGACCTACAGAACATGCTTGTCTTTCTTGTGGAAGTCCTCTTATCCTGCAAAGTACTCGATGTGTCGCCGAATGTGAAAAGGGTTCTTTCCATGACAAACTTTCTCGTACGTGTGAACCATGTATCCATACTTGTGCTAGCTGTGTATCTAAAACTAACTGTACAAAATGTGTCACTGGTTTACAGGTAAGTTAACTTACACCCAATTAATGTATATGTGGAATTTACCTTTCTTTACAGTTACAAGGTGGCCAGTGCCAAGCAACCTGCGCTTCGGGATACTTCAGTGACCGAGGAATGTGCGCACGCTGCTATATTAGCTGTGAAACATGTAGTGGACCTGGCCATGACCAGTGTGTAGCATGCCCTCGTGGATGGCAACTTGCAGCAGGGGAATGTCGCCCCGATTGCCCTGAGGGTTTCTACAAAACCGAGTATGGATGTCAAAAGTGCCATTACTCATGTAGGAATTGTGTTGGTTAGTACTAGTAGCTTTTATTTTAATAAAGGAGTGAAATACTAAACAATTATTTTAATAGATTGCAAGAATCAAGCAGATAAAAGAAGAATAAATGTAGAAGCCTACCTTGTGTCAGCCCAACCAGTTTCAACACTTCAACTTGTAAATCCTTTCAATTTTGTAACGGGATTAGCTATAATTGCCTGCCTGTGCATAATTGTTCTATTTGTTACCATATTTATAATACTCCAGGTAAGTGTTATTGTAGCAAATTGTAGTCGACGCCTTACTTTTTTATTCAAATGAATAGTAAAATACTTTATATTAACGTAACTGAAGTATTGACATGTCATCTTTTATTTTCAGAGAAATAGTGTCCAAGCTTCTCAACGAGGCTACAGCAGGGTATCAATAAAGAAGCCTAAAGTGACATGTAACTATAACGTGGTGGCTGTGAATGAAGATGACTCCAGCGATTCAGATAGTTCAGAGGGTCAACTCATAACTTCCAAACCAGATCAGACTGAGTGCTAACCACACACAGACTACCATGTGTAAATGCCATTCACTGTCTTCATTGCTTGTGTCTGTGTTTTCTAGAAAAATAACAAAGGAGCATATTTACTGCAGGGTCTTATCTACCCAGATATCGTATTTTAAATATTGTATATATTGTGTGATTTTTTAATGAAACGAAATGATTACCATTTGTACCAAATTTCTGTGTATTAAATATTTCATTGTTACTATCAATGAAGACAGCTCAATGTATAAATTAAATTTTAAGACACGAAACTTAAGTGCTCTTGATATTTCATTTCGTAAATATAGTTATTTTTAAATGTATACTTTGTATATATTCAATAGATAATTGTTTCGATGTTATTTATGGAATTTTACCATTTGTAAACCCAGTGATACCAAACCAGAATATATTTTACCTTAAGTACTTTTGTTCCATTTTGTTTTGTAAGTCATGCAGTAGTTTTCATAAAATCTGCTATCCATAGATGTAAATTAACTCGAGCTTTGGTATATATTTTGTTGTATTATAGCTTGCAACGTCGAGTAAGTGCATGTTATGGTTACTCCTACATTAAATATTTTTGTACAGGTTATTAATAATATAGTTTCCAATATTACAGCATGTAATTTATAGTAGCAAATTGTTTTAAACGGCATACAGTGGAGAAGTGTAGATATACTTGCCTATGCTGTAAATTTTATTTATTTATATGATGATATGCATCATTTTTTATTATTGATGTAACATAAATTGTTGCTACATTTATTATATTTTAATTTTAAAATTTTTAATTTGCAATTTTGTGCTGTTTGATTTTAGTGTAACGCATTATTGCATGGCCCAATGGCAACCCATTGCATTTCAATTCACATATTTGCAAGGAAGATCTAGAAAGTAAGATCCAGTTAAGAATTTTCACCTAGTAGAACAACAGTTTTAATACTTGCTAAAACACCTGCATATACACTGTATTCTTCCACATTTTGCCATTGTCTTTTTATACTTTTTCACCGTAAAATCATCTTGATATTATTATCTATGCATACAAAATTCAGTCAGAATAATAATTGTCAAATAGGAAATTTTGTAAAGGTATTGAATATTTTTTATGTGAACGCATGGCAGTAATAACAAATTTGAAAAAGCAGCATTAAAAGCGAATGCGATTTGATAATGACAACACAAAATAACAACTTATTTATCAAAACAAAAAGTAGTTATAGTTGAATATATTCAATTTAGTTTGAAATGGATATTGTGAACAGATAATAACCGACAATTATATCCTGCACCTTTTAACTAGTGGCGCTGGGAAATACATTAACCATCCTGCACCATCATGAATGCACAGCCCTGCTTCTTACTTATTTGACGATAATTCTTAATTGGACCAAATTTTCTGGAATCAAACATTAATTTTTAAAAACAGTATAATGCATAGGCTACGCATCTACAGTTTGCTTTATGCATGCAATCATTCTTATGTAACGATCACAAGCATTTCTATCTCTAGTATTACTATTACAATTTTATATCGCCATTAATACGGACATAAAGACTACCTATGACTTTATTAAGTTTTTATATTTGTCTTTATCATAAAACCATCTCATGCACTGACTTGAGTTCTTTGAGTAAATATCAGAAAGTGTTTTCCCATTTTTAACTTTTGGTTGCCGACATAGAATTCTATAGAAATTAAAATTATTTTATATTGTAATATGGGTTCGAATGAGTAAAATTAACATTTACCATTGGCCTGCACAGTTCCAACATGTTACAGCATACAAAAACATTCTCATTTACTTCTATTGTTTGAAATAATTTTAGAGCAATTTTTAAAATTGACAGAAACAAAATATGAATAATCAAAAACTATGTAACGGAATACATTACTTCTATTTTACTCAAAATTGTTACTAAACATCGTTCACCAAACAGAAATAGTTAGGCACTCCGTACAAATGCTTGAGACATTTGAATAGAATTTTTCTATTGGTTGTTTTTCGAAAACCCATTAATTAGAGATGGTCAGTGTTTAACGTAACAGTTACAATAACAGCATTCCAAACATGTAACGTATTACTGCTGTGATAGGTACAAAATTAAACCTGTTATTTTTGCAACAGTATCTTGGAACTCGATTATCCCGAGATGGAGTTTTCATTTCGTCAAAATTATGCTCCGTTTAATCTTATGAGTTTTTCAGTGCGCAAGGTTTGAACTAACTAGATCGCACGCCCTACTGCATTCTACATCATGCATCTCTATTCTGAATTGCTGCTTGCTGGCTATATAAATAAAAGACAAAAAAATAAGTATGAAAGAGAATACTGATTTAACTCATGGAGCTTATGTTTCTAATTCTCTTGTAACTTATTTTATTAGTTACTTCCACATCGTCAATAAAGGAATATTTTTCTGCAGGTATGGAGTGATTTTTTTAAAAACTCAATTGCAGCAGGCCCTGGATAGCCTGAAACAGTTGTCTGTATTGAAGTGTATTGTCAGTCTATGTCAAATTTGAGATTTGCAGGTTAAGTTTTGCGTCAGTCTGTGTCAAATAACCATATATTCATTACTTCTATATTGCTAGCACCTGTAAGTGGGGAGGTCACAGCGTAAGTGAGACTGACAACCAACTCTTCTACGTACTTGGTGAGCTGTGTGCAAGCGTTGTCCGTGCGGTGGGGAAGTGAACCTCACGGTCAAGTTTAAAATTTGCTTCTAAAGGCGGCTTCGAATTCTCAGGCATGGCACAAGACGCGTAGTACTCAGTGTTGGGGCATCCGAAAATGCAGGGCCACCACGATGAAATGTAGCTCTATTTACAAGGCCGCGATGACGGACTGCCGCGATGTTGATAGCAGCTTAACTGCACCCCAGAGCCTCGCGATGGTCTGTTCCTAAATTCTTCATTGTTTCTCGTTCTCGAAAGACCTTTATTGATTTTTACTACCACGAGCTGGTAGCTGTTGCCTCTCGCCTGGCACCACACAAATAAAACGATAAAAAATGCTAAACTTACTTTAATTTCGATATTGTTTCAATACGTGTACCCATTGCTAACGCCAGGACAAGAATGACCATTTTGCAGGAATCCACTCTTCCGCTACATGGTACCAACTTAAAACTAGTGCAATCTTAAAAACTACAAATATTACTAGTGGGACGAAACATTCAGAGTGCGACTATGTCGGAGCCGTAATGGTTTCGCTCATTCCCAGACCCTACTAGCAATATAAAAGTAATACATATATGCAAACAACAAACAAAACCTAACCTACTAACTTCGAATTTGACATAGACTAACGATGCACTTCTGTACTGCCAACCGATTCATGCTGCAATTGAGTTTTTAAAAAATCACTCTGTATTTTGCGAGTACTAATACTGAATACTGGTATTGTCTTGCAGTAAAGGAACAGGTTACTTTTATAACCAAGGCAGAACTGGAACGTTGGAACCCATTACACAAAAATAACTGTTCAGCCCATCTCTAGTGTTCATGTGTTCATGGATCAAGGTGCTCTTGCTTACTTGAAACTTGACAAGCTATTATTAATTTGTAGCATTTGAAACTGGTTGTGGGCATGCATAAATTTGTGGGAAGTGGCTTAACTATTTTTATTCGGTGAACAGAGACTATCAACAAAGAAATGGAAAATCTAAAATATTCTAATTTATTCATGCACTACAGCTATTGGAACATAAAAGAGGTATTTACATTTGCAAAATCTGTAGTTTTACTATACATTCACAAAACTCGTGAACTGTTAAAACACTGTCAAGTTGGTACCTTGTTTAAATTCTGTTTTGGAACTTCTGCTTGCTGATTTTGGGAACACTGAAACTAGACATGTCACACTTGCTTCTAAAAAAAAAAATAATCTCTCAAGTTCTTTAATTTTTGTGCATACACTTCAATTGCAATGGAACATAAACGAAAAAGGGTTTTATTATTGGAAAAGGAAACAAGGCTATAGTTGATTATTACAAGAAGAAAATAGTTTTGACTTTTGACACATGTAACATAACCTTAACTTAAAAAATTACTAGAAATCACTAGATCCGAAGTACATTCCCAAAAAAACTGTAATTTCCAGGTACACTCACAAGATATTTTAAAAAATCGACATTGACAGTTCATGAGTTTTGTGAATGGATAATAGATACTGAAATAAGTTCGAAAGAAAAAGCAAATTAAGAGGCACTGAAATGACGTTACATTTTTAATTTTCAGTTGAAAATATTGAAAGAGTTTTGCAGTTTTTACAATATTTTATAGATGCAAAAATTGAGATATACAAGTATAAGCTATAAAGGTAAGTTTCTATATGCACTTTATATATCTAATTTATTTTTCTTGTACCAAAGATCGTGAATGTTTTTCACACAAGCTTTAAAAAATTTTGTGTATAATAAATCATCGAGAATGATATTTAGTAGAATTTGTTTAGACTGGCAAGAAAACTCACACGTGTTGCTGTCTGGGAATACTTCCTGCAGTCTGAATAATGCTGCAATTCTATTTTGAAGACTCGCGGAAGTTCTTACAACAAACAATAATTTGCTTGTCTAAACAGCTTCAAACGTGCTCGTGCCATTTCTCACATCATATAATAATAATAATAATAATAAATGTCTTTATTTTCTCCCAATGAGTTTCGATATTTGTAGTAGTGCAGTTGCAAGTTATACCATTCATTTGATATTTGTGTTTCTTTTTGAGAAGCAGAACGTTGTCACGAGACGCCCAACGTCGGGGTTTTCAGCTTGACGCAGATTACGTGTTACACTCATTAAAGGCTCTACTTGCGAAATTAAAGACTTCAGTAGCTTAAAATATGTTTATATACAAATGATTTGTCTCGGAAGCGATCTGTTCGCTACCGATGTCGGTTAAAATCTGCCTTCACTAAAATTCCCATTTTTACAAGAAAATTAATAACGCAGAAGCATTGTGAACTTGCTTTCACGTCAGAGCCCTTATTTCAAAACTAAACCCTAATCAAACTTGCATGACTGTACAAACTAGTAAGCCAAAGTCTAGACACTTATGTGTGTTATCGTGGAAGTTTAGAACGCAGGAAATTGCACAACACTAAATTGTGACATTTATCGCGAATACTGTAAACACTAAAGCAAGTCACTTGCGTGATATTTGTCGCAAGTAACTCGCCAGTCTATCCGCACCTGTATAATATGAAAGTATGTAAGTGCATGACAGCACTAATGTTATCATTACTTTGAAAATTTGAAATGTTTTATTTAATTATTGCATTAGATGACAAATAAAATAAGAAAATTACGATATGATTTATTGGTATTATTGATGATGTAATACAACGGTGGAAAGTATTCATTCGTTCCCTTTGTGTTGTGCCTTCTAGGTAGCTGATCTGTGGGCCACGGTCTATGGACTACATGCAAAGAAAGCAGTTCAAATTAAAACATCTACGGTATCCTCCAAAATAAAAAGTACCGAAATCAAGAGCACTGAGGAATTGCTCATGCAAATTGCATTTGTCATATTTGGCTTACTTGTCATTAGTTGTGACCTTGACATTACGTTACAGTTAAAATTTTCACTATCGTGGTTCTTTCAACTGAAGAAAAAGTTTTTTTAGTAGAGCATTATTTCCGCTCATACGGAGTTGGAAGGAATGACGGCCCTTTTCAATAGGGAATATATTGACCATAAACTGGGTGCCTTAAGAGCTTTTGCCTAAAATACTAAAATACGTTGTATGAAAATCAGTTTTAAAAATATATATATTTTTACAAGCTCTTAATGCATTCTTTGTCCTTCTCCAATTACAAAATATTTCATATACCTTCTCATACTTTTCCTTGGATTTTGACGAAAGTAAGTGTACCGCCCTACACGAAGCGGTTGACAAGGCCTCGGCTAGCTCTTTTAACTCTCGGCAGAATATAACATGGTGTAAGGATCAGGCTAAGAAATGCTTCGGGCTTTTACAATTGAACAGTAGATTAATAAAAGAATTGGGCGCCATGTCGTTATTCACGACAAATAAAACAAACCTAGCTAGAAAAATAAATCAACACCTACCTTGTAAGCTTCGCTGCATACCTCAATCTAAATGTAGTAATGCGAACAACAACAAATACAAACAGTAACAGTCACAAGAATATTTAATATTCAAAACAAATAATTCAAGGTTGGCGTCACCCAACTTACACACACATGTAATTGTATATCGGGACAAAACAGACAAAACAAAATTAAAAAACTTCAAATCGAAGTAGCATTTTAGACTCGCTAGTTATAGCTTAAATTACAACTTCAGGCTAACACCTGTGTAATCGCAAATGACATAAACATATAACGCCAAGGGCGCTATCTGAGATATAGCTATTTCACCAATTTCGAATTATTTAAATACTCGCACTTTTGCGGTAATTACAATTGAGCCAAAGATTGATTTGACACACTCAGTTTGAGTTGCTAAGATCTTAGTAAGAACTGATATAAGTTTGTGGCATTATGCCTTTGTCGATCAAAAAAATAGAGCTAATAATGGCATGTACTTACAGTTTAATTATTGATGAAATCCAGCGATCGGCAGGGGAGATCCTGTCCGTTGCTTTTTTCTATGAAGACTCAAAGTCAACTGACTGCATGATTCTCAGAAACCCAAGGTCGACGCTCGAAAAAAGAACTAGCATCAAAAGAAAAGAAATTCCTGGCTAGGTACAGACGTGAATTCGGAAAACTGGTTACCTCAATGAAGAGCCAAAACGTTAGCTCCGGGATGCTGAATTTAAGCCTTCGTGGGAGCCCAAACAGCTGCTTGATTTGTGAGCCAATACTAGCGGTTTCTAGCCCAAACTAGCCCATACTAAATGGCCGATGATGTTCACGGCCTAATTTAGAAGACGCATCGCAGCGATTTTGATCAGCGGAAGCGCAGAGTAATTCAGTCCAAACTGAATGCGCCCGCCCGTTAAAACAACGCTTTAGCGGTCGGCTTGCACAAAAGAAGAACGGCCTCTCGAAAAATCAATACTATACCAGCTATTGCACTGTTTTCACAGCCAACGCGGATCGAAAATCGCCGACAAGTTCAGACGCGAAAATGTGCAGGTGTTTATCGCTCCGCACACACACCTGCTGCGATTATCTTGAATTCTTTTGCTACAAAATATAGCTACAAGGTTGTCTGAAAATCGGTGTTAAATGCATTAACGCGCTTTTAAAGTAAAATTGAAACGAGGCGTTACATAAGCTCGAAGACGCTTCTCGAGCGGCAGTTAAAATGTATTCAGAACTATTTTCTAAATTATTTTCAATAGCAAGACTTATTTTTTTGGTTACTTTGTAACTGGGGACCGGTACCTTTTATTGGTTCTATATTAATTTGTGCGGATGTAGCGTACTAATTACTGATATGATAACCTTAAATTGGGGTGCACCTTTTTAGTAGGGAATACATGATAACAATTAATGATAAGTGTGTACTAGTTATTATATGCATGCTTGGTTTAATAAATCTAATACACAGACTTATATCTTTCAGTGTCTAAGTTCGTTACTGCTACCTTCTATGTTTCAGATGTGTAATTGAATGCTGCGATTTACTCTGAGATTATAAGTTCTTGATCTATCTGAGTATATTTGTTGCAATTGAAAAACTTGTTGGCGCTCATGTTATTCGAAAATTACATCATTTAAAGAACCGCACGCCTTCTACTCTGCAGGTAGCTGGCGAGCCTTCAAATATACTCTCGTAGCATTCCAATATTTGAATATAATTTGAGAAACTATAATGAACAACCATGAATGCTAACATTACCTAGGTTCGCCGTTACAGATTTCATCTGGGAGTAATAATTTTGCAGCTGATCAACGACGTGGCGTCCTTTATAGGTAATCACTTTACAGCTTTACATATAATCTTATTTATTTTGCCCTCCCCCCCACCACGATTTCGACTTGAGCTGTCGCAAGTTTATACTCCCTTTGTTACGGTAATAGACAACGGAGTATTGTTATTACAAGTGCGCGGAATTGTTTAACGTAGAGTTAAATTTATTGTTATGGTTATTGTATGAAATCGTGTATGTACCTTGTACGAACCCATCGCGCAGTGTGTCCTTGGGCACTCGGCTTATAGTAAATTCAATTCAACAGTTTGCAAGCCGGTCGAAGTGATCTACGTTTCATACGTTTGGCTGGATGGTTGCATGGCATCCAGATGTCAATTTTTATCATATTATTGCTGGCATGAGCGCTTTTAATATGTTGTATATCAATTGTGTTCGAATGTTAATAATTCGTATTTGGGCATTTTGGTTTGGGTGACTCCAAATTCAATTTATTATTGTTGTTTATCGCTGTCGATCGTCAGGTTTTGCCTGAATTGCCTTAACTAGCATTGCTAAATAATTATGATATTAAATGTTACACTGCCATTGAATATTAAAATCTATTAACTGTTACTGGTTTATTATTTTCTTTATGGCTTTGTGCTACGACCCTTGGGAAAACTAATCGTGTCCTTTTCAATTTAGGTGAGAGCTTTCAAGCCTCTGCATGAAAGCTTATGGCGACGGTTTTTTAGGATCACCAGGGTATTCTTTTAATTCATTACATGAAGAAAAGTAACACAATCACCGCCAGTGCCTATTTTATCCGACCTGAGAAACTTGTGTAATGCAGCGTACTGTATGAATGATACATTTAATTTAATAATAATATCCAGATAGCCAATGGGTATTATGTGATGTAACAGTTGTATGTTTTAACTGGTGGTGTTGTAAAGGGCAAACAGAGTTGTTGTTTATATGAAGTAGTAAAAAATAACTTGAATTGATAATCTGCTATAAATAATCACGTTAAGTGTTAAATTCCCATTAATTGTGAAGAATAATAATTGATGATTTGATACGTAATAGCAATACAGTATTCTTTACTATCAAATTTGACTATAAGTTACCAATATAGAATTCAAGATTGTTTGAGTCCATTTAACGTGGTATTTTACTACGAAACAAGTAGTTGTGGTATGTTGCTGAACTGCCTATCCACATCTTAGAGGTGTCAAAGAGCTACAACGAGTTTTTATTTGGTGGGGAACAACTCAGGGAGCTGTTTGCTGACTATCATTTATCCAGTTAGGAGCTGAGATAACACAAGCAGGTACAATATATACAATCAGAAGGTTAGTGCCGATTTCCTATGAATATTAAGAACTTATATAGCAAGTTTGGTGCTGCAAATCATTAAAACAATTGTAAATATATAATTAAAAATTAAATTAAAATAATTAATTTTCTAAATTTGATAGAGATTCGAGTACTCGACGGTTTTCGATCATTATACTTTGAAATTTACATTTTTTGGATTAGGTTATTTTAGAATCATAATTTAAATAAAATTTGGATATTTAAACATTTGATTAAAATATTTTGACAATATCTATTTAATTTTTGTAATGTCAGATCAAACTTGGAAGAGATACTAACAAACTGAAGTATGTATTTAATTTTGTGAAGTACCTGAAGAGTGTATTTGATTCACGAAGTCAAACAATTATTATATTTTAAAGTAATTCAGTCGTTAACTACAATAAAAAGTTGTTAGTTGAACATTTACCCATCCAGCTGGGAGTAAGGAATCCCATTGCTTGTAAACTGACGGCATTAAAAAAACTATAATCACATGACATAATTCAAAATGTCAAATTGATTTATGAGATACGTCAATTTCTATTTATTTCATTAAGAAGTAAGGTAAGTACATAAGGAGCTATACCTGCTGGTGTTTCTTTTTAATAGATAGTAAAAGGGTATGATTAATTTAATATTAATTGTAATAACACCGCGGGAGAGTGGCATAGGTATTACAAAAATAGCTTGCAACGTGGGGCTGAAAAGGAGTTATATTACACTTGTGAAATCGTGCTGTAAGGACAATAAGCGTCCAAGTTTGTTGAAGAAAAGGGTTTTGATTCTTCATAAAAATGCAAGAATGCACAAAGCCCCACCTGTTCAAGTTTTAATCCAAAAATTAGAATTCTTCGGACTAAACCATTCAGCTTATCTTAAACACGGTCGTAGCCAGAGTAAAGTATTAAGGAGGGAGACAAAAATATTTGTAGGGGGCATATTTTAGAATAGGAGGGGGCTTTGGTGATTTTTTTGTAATATTAACTCTTACAGGCGCAATTTTAAAGCATTTTGAGAACTTTCAATCTCACCAACATTACGTCCATACGTCCGTCGATCTTTAGCAGTAGCAAACCCTTTGATTAAAATCGGGTATGGTTTCTATTAGGTCCCGTTACATACCTCTTTGTTCAAGATTCATTTCTTCCAATAACAAGCAAGGGAAAACACAAAGAAAGAACAAATCGACGTAAGTCTATTTATTATGAACGTCCGGATTAAATAGTGTATGATTATCATTGAACTTTAACTCGTTAATATATTTCCTAATTTACATCTTAATGATTAAAATAATTGGAGTTTCTGGTCTTGCTCTTACGGAATTCTATCAAAACCACCTCTTTACTCAAATGTTCAGTTCTCTTTTACTCAAATGACAACAACGTTAAATTTGCAAGTCCCTGATGATAGTTTGTCTTTGCGGCTTCTCAATCCTAGCTAGACATGAAAATCTAGTAGTAGAGCAGTAGAGCTCCACCCAAAGACAGCCACAGTAGCCATGACTACTTGTTGTTTATTATTTCTCTATGGTACTGACTAAAAATTTAATTATTTCTAGTGTACTGAAAGACTTTACTTTTACTGTTTTACTTAAAGAAAAACCTACGAGGCAGCCGTTCTTCTTGACTAAGAACTTCAATAGGATGTTAACAGTTATTTCGCTGAACAGGAAACAGACTTATGAAGCAATAAAACTCAATAGTCTTCTCCACGTACATTTATTTAAATTGGCGACATGTTTCGAAACCAAACTGGTTTCATCTTCGGGCCATAATGATCATTGGTGGTAGAAAGCAAGTGTTATATTTGTAGGTTAAAATGAGGTTAGGTTAAGACGTTGAAGACGAGGTAGGAATAAAATTTAAAAAACACACCACATTAGAGAAGAAAAATTAATTAACCGGTAAACTACGTTATAAAGATCGTTATACTGGTTAATACATCACAATATTAAATTAAAAATTAGAGAAAGTTAAATAGATGCTGACAATGAAGATGTCAGTTCTAAGAAAACTGACTTCTGTTTTAAGGGAATATTAAAACTTCCAGAAAAATTGAAAAAGTGTATCCAATTAGGTGGCAACAACTTCTAGGTAGATTATTAGTCTAGTACCCCTTGTATTTAATGCTAATATTATTAATTTTTTTTTATGGTTATCTGTTATTTTTTAGAAGGATTTGCATGGATCGGTTTCAGACTTGCGCTGTTTGGTATGCCCTCTTCTTAAGATACATTCAGCCTTCGTAATTTGTTTAATCGGTGCTTTCAAGGTCATATGGCTATTATCATATTATGTTATACACATGATATGTGCTACGACTTGACGATTTTAGCTGAAGAAAGGAGACAGGAACTACTTTATGAGAAGCCTAGATGGAATAAATCAGTTTAAAATCGAGCCGGTGAGTTACCAATACCATTATCGGAGAACGCAGATTGAGCAGCGAGCTTCGATAATGTGGTATCTGCAGCTTTCGATAACTTTTAAAAAAATCTTACGGCTAAAGAAATTCTAACTCGCAGCCCTAGGCTAGTCAGTCCAGCGGTGTGCCGCTTCGTCATGCTGACCGCGACACCGCTAACCCGAATACAAATCGAGAAACATACAAACAAATACGACCGATCCTGCCCAAACGCTTTCCAGTTCTTTTCTCAATACGCTGCAAGTCAAAAAAATGAGACAGCTAGTTTTTTCAATTATCTTAAAGATAAATGGGTAATATGCCTTGAAATGCTTATTTGCTACTCTAATTTAACAAAATACACTAGTTTTAGTCTTCATTTTGATATTGAATTCGAAATTCCTTTAAATTTTAACAAAAATGTGAACATCATCTAGTCGACGTACGTGCATATTTTGTTAAGTTTGTATCTGTCAGTTTATGTCAAATGCATAATGAGTTTTCCATTGTTATGTTAAAGTTAGTTAATGTCAGTTTTGGAGTATTTGTTCAATTTAACACATTTATTTATTTATTTATTGTTACTTGTTGTTTATGTTAATGAAACTCTTTAATTTGTTGTTTTTCTAGTTTTACTGTTACTACATTATTGTATAAAATTAATAATATACTACTAGTGTCTCAGACTGATTTCAGATATTGGTTGAGAGATTGCTTCTGGTGCTGTATAGTAAATTTTTTCGAATGCTTACTAAATGTGGATTTAAATTCTTCGAGATCTTCCACAATTTAGTTCAACATCTTTGTATTGGTTGTGCAATTGTTGAAATTCGTCTGGTTAAGCCTGGATTACATATTATTTCAGAAGCAACATTTACCTGTGGCTACCTGCAACTTCAGTATGTAAAGGGAGTCTTTTTGACACGTTTTGGGACGCTTTGAGGCCTTTTTGGTATTATTTCCCTTTTTGGCCAGTTTGGGAGTCCTCGTCAGAATATATGCAAGTGACCAGTTTTACAAGTGGTTCCGAATGACCGCCAAGCCACGCTTGTCGCTACCTTGCTTCCAGGACTGTTCAATGGGATTTTCCTCGTGCGATTTTAAATTTCCATCTAGAGAACGGCGCGCACAACACGTTCTTGCAGTTTTGGGTAGCATCTCCACAGCCCCTGCGAAAAATTCATCGTTGCTTGACCCTTTAGGATTGTGCAATGTCAGGTATTTGCGCTATGACGCAGTTCCACCAGACCGCACCAGAAGGTAGCCAATCTGATAGGCGCCCCAGAAGGGTATATAAGCGAGATGCTTAGCCCATGAAAGACAATTGAATCCAGCGCTCCAGCTTCAACAGGCTTTTAAGGCCCAATAGGGGGTTAAGCTTTGACGCCTGCAACCAGACCAACCCGAAACTATGTCTGTCTGAAACCGCTCATCCTTGAGTTTCAAGTTTAGATTCTTTTCTTTATAAACTCCCCTCAACCCGCCCTCCCTTGCTAAGTCGATTCTTTGATAATATAATTTCCTGCTAAAATCGTTTTCCTGCGCCAAACTGATTCTTCGGTGGCGAAACTATTCTGCTGAAACCGTTTCCCAACCAAGTCGATTTTTCTGTGACATAATTTTCTGCTGAAACTGTTTTCGTGAGCCAGGCAAAATTTGACCCTCAGAATCTACATCTATACCCTCTTCGACGGCGAGGACAGTACTAGGAGCTCCAATCGGAAGACCCACGCCACTATGTACTACCGCTGTGGCGTCCTACAGATCTACAATAAACATACCTACTGCACTGCCCTGTCTCCCGAAGCGATCTTGATATTACAAGGGCATAACACCACACTCCATATAAGCCGTATACTCTCAGGATTAGCTGTGCATACTGCGTATACTCTCAAACAATTTTGTGAAAACTTGTTGAATACGCCTACAAATTAAGCCTAACGTCAAGTCGAACACTACTTGAACATTGTCTGCAACAAAGCTGCCAGTGTTTGTAGGGTTTACCCCACACTCTACCGTTCGAGTAGCAGAGAGTATTCCGCGACCATACATGAAGGTTTGGCTGCAAGACCATCGATCGTCGGCACTTTCAGCTCCTCGTGGTCAAGTTAAAGAAGGCCAAAAAAACAGACAAGGAAAAAGACGCATTACGAAAACAATTTGTTGTCAATAGGAACATCACTACATAACACATGCAGTCCACATTGAGGAAACAGAAAAACCTTGGACTTTGATCGCCGCTACAATTAAGCCAGTTACCTAATAACCTAACAAAGAAGTGTTCTTTCACCCTCGGGGACGGTCCGGCAGTTCTCCCAGCGGACCTGGAATATGCTATCCTGTCAATCATAAATAAATCCCGCTTTTGTATTTCGGGACACTTAACAACTACAAATGGCTTGTTTCATTTTAATAAGCATCCCTTTGTCGCTGCCGGAAAGTGGCAACGTCTCGCAGAGAACTCCCATAAGAATTACATTGTCTTATGCTGCCCGTACTAAATTTTAAGTATAGCACGATCTATAGCATCCCAGCCACTGGCTGGATAAAACGTGAAGGTAACAGTCGTGGTGCACCAGGCCCTTCCGGCTGCATAAATTACCAATTCCCGTACACGTGCAATATTACTTGCAGGGGTGTTAAATTCCCTTAAAACTCACATCGCATTTGTTAACAAGCGAAGCCAAATCTGACCGTTCTCCTTCTAGAATTCACCACCACATACGCAGCGCTGTCCAGGACTCGGTTTAACCCGGTTAACAAAAATCCAAGTATTCCCAGAGAACGCTGTTTTGGCTGCCTACTTAACGCAGGGGCTTCCATACTTTCCAAAATTCGAATTCAGCTTTTTTTCTGTTGTGTTGTATGTAATTCATTTTTATTTTAAGAGGTTCTGATTTGTATCTACAAAAACCAATATAGTAATAAGAGTTTATTGAGAACGTACCACATCAGCTGTTTCAACCGAACCCGAACGTCACTTTGAGTTTGTTGTCATTTAGTAAACTGTGTATTCTGTTAGTGAATTACAGTTGAATTATTACCACTTGTTATGTTTCATTTACGCCGCTTTCAATTTCGCATTCTGTAGTATTCAGTCCGCTTTGTTACGTATCTTTTCGCTCTGATGTCTGTGGCTGCCCAGTTTGTATCTCCGACGCTGCGCCACGCCCATTTGGCCTCGCGGAGATAATCTTTAAGACTGGTATTTACTTAAAATAAAATTCTATTTGGTGTATGCACAGTTGCATAACTACTAAAAATAAGATAATTGTTTGTGTATGACTCCAGACTCGAGAAAGATTAAGAACTAGAAAGTTAAGCGGATTACAATGTTTCTTGGTACTAAATACCAGATCGTTTGCATTGGAATTTTAAATATTGCATTGCCCTCCGACTCGTATACAATTCATTTATGTATTTCCAATATGTAGTTACATATTTTCTTGTCTAAATGATTACTAATTAGTTTTTAAATAGACTAACGATCGGAAATGACTACACTAGCAATACATATTGGTATTATAAAATAGATACCGGTAGGTATGTACATTAATTAGTAATTAAAGCATATCATATTTACTTACTGAAAGTAAGTTTACTGACTCGTATAATAAATAATACTCTATTAATAGTATGATGGGTTTTCAAACATCTTGCTGTATTTGTAGATTTTATCAAATCACTCGAATAGACTAAGGCCCGTTTTACAGTCTCAGATTTAGGAAAAACTGAAAAACGAATATTTTAAACAACATTTATTTTAATCTGAGGCTGTAAAACTTACCCTAAAGTGCAGTAAGTATGTTGCATATAGTTATGTGTACAAAAATTCATGTTTTTAGGACGACGCGTTAACGGAGTCCCAAAATCTCACTTTTTGTAAAAATGAAAATAGTTATTTAATTCATTAGTGCAAAAAAAGCATGTTTTTGGGACAAATAAGTCTCAAAAACTCATATTTGGTACAAATGTAACATAATATTTCTTCTCCGGCCCCTTTTAAGTGGAAATAATTAAATTAATGTGACGTGTCACATGACAAGTCATTTTTTTCATAGTTTAACTTGCGCAAATATAGAACTCTTTTTAGTACTTACAATTGCTATGATTACTAGTAAAAACCTTCTATATAACCTTCTTTTAATATAAATAATATAATAAATAATTTAAAAATATAGACTCACATTCCAGCGGTTAGAGAAAGATTTAATTAATAAGGTGCCTCTTTAATTCGAAATTATTGTAGCCCCTCCTCAACATGTCAATTAGTAGGTAGGTACCTGAAGTGTAAAATTGCAAGTTGATTATCTCTAATTTCATTAGCAATTTTTGTTCAGTATTGATTGTTCATGATGTGTGTTGTTACATTTAAATTAAAACAAAAATGGGAAGCAAACGCCATGCGTATTTATCCTAACCAAAATGTCGCAAGAAGCAATTAAACAGGCGCGTTTGGCAGAGCGTAAAAATCGAGTTAATGTTTTTAGTGATTCAAGTGATGGTGTTAGTGATTGTTCCGATGATAACAGCGAAAATATTGTGGATAGTACTTCTATTGAAAACGAGAAGTCATCAGCCGTTCCCGAAATATCCGAAGAGTTTTCTGATGAAGAGTTGGTCATAGAAGTTGAAGAACCTCAAGAATTGTTCGAATTTACGGGCCGAAGGATAGTAGATATCCAGTACTTATTAAAATCTCTCCAATCTTTTAAACACAATGGTTTCGATTGTACCTACATTTTGTGATGTGGAAATTATAAGCGAAAAGAGACTTGGTTTTCGCAGCATTTTTACAACTAAGTACAAAATGTGTAACAAACTAGATACTGTATCCACGGAAGATCCATCAAAAGATCAATGTTGATGTTACAACGACTGCAGTACAGGTAATTAATATCTTTTCCGACGACCACTACGAAAAATGCCAAAAATGGCTTGGTGTTACTGAAAGTGACACATTGCACAGGTCACCTGAAAAGGTCACGTGAAGCGTGAGTTTTCCGTCTTGAAACACTAGTGCGACATGATCTCCCGTAGCAACTAAAATGCGCGAGAGCGTCACGGTCAATTCGGCATAAAACAGCGCGCAAGTCGCGAAACAAGCCGGTTCAAAAATATAGTAAGCTAATGTCACAGAAATAGTATGACAATTTAAGTTGATGTTTAAACAATAATTGTTTCATTTTGCTGTTAAAAGTGGTGCATTTTTATTTATTTTATTTTTATTTGGTCAATATGTAAATCAAGTAGGTGGTCGTTGGAAAAGTATAGTGTATAACACTTGCTGATTAGTACAGTAAAATTGTCGTTTTACCTTAAAAAAATTTACCGCGGCGATTCATCTTGCCCAGTGGTTTAGGGTCATTAGACAAGTGTAAAACTAAAAAGGCGTCACCCCACCCCTTGCCAAACAGCCGCCATCTTGATAACAATTGAATTTATTTTCTCTCGCGATCCATTGGTCGCACAGAAAAAGTTATTGAACAAAAAATGTTGGAAATAAAATTCTACACATTTTTATCCTTGCCGCGATACCGAGAAGTTAGTATTTCAAACGGTAGAGGGCGACAAAGTTACCAAAAATCTGTTTCCGCCATTCTAGCGCTGTGGGGGTGATTTTCTCCGAATGTGCGAATGTGAAAGTTGTAGTGCTTGAAAAAATATACACGAATCTCTTCTAATAATGTGATTGATTTAAATAGTCCCCGAGTGACAGCCCTTCAAAGTCCGCGCAGCGCGGAGAAGTGGAGAGATGTAAATTATTTATATCCCGCACTTATTATAACTAACGAGATGCCATGTCTGCCATTTGGTTAACATAAAGGAAACCATTATCGCTCGTACTGTTATCTATTTTTAATCAGAATACAATCACGAAACAGCACTCGCGGCGTATTCACGGATTTTTTCCAAGAATTTTTTACATTGCGTTTATAACAGGTTGTGAGCTCTTTTTTCAATAAAAGTTTTAGCAACATTTCTATCATGGTCGATAATGACTCGGTTGTGTCCGAGACTCCGAATCAAGACGAAGAAACAGATCCAAAAAAAGAAAACGTGTCTGAGTAGACTACAATATATCTTAGGGTTTATGCAAAAAGAAATTACTTTGAATATATGAGCCCAGAATCAAATCATTTGGCACAGTTAAGATTTTTCTGGTATCTTTATTTTGTACCCACAAAAGAAAATCTTCCAGGTCAATATTCTTACATCGTAATTGTAGACGTTTTTAGCAGTATTATAACAGCTTTAACAATAACAAATTACAAAAGGTAGTCGGGAAACAATAACTTTAATAAATATTATAGACCAAGTGAATTAAACATATGTTTTTTCACGAAAAGATGTTGAGCTCACGAGCACGTAGTGCGAGTGAGATCATATCTTTGAGTTAATAAATGTTTAATTCACGTGGCGTATATGTTTTTATTCAATTTTGACGAAATTTTGAATAAAAAATTTAAAAAATATTCAAACTAAGATATAAATTTGCCCATTCATCGTCGATTTGATCTAAATTTTAGTAATTATATATTACACACTACAAAGAGAAAGAATAATTGAATGTAAATATTTGTAGATAATAAAAATATGTTCTTCATTGAAACGTTTTTAATTCTCTAGTGAATTAAACTTTTTTAATTCTCTAGTGAATTAAAACCCTTTTATTTCACTAGTGAATCATAGACCGTTTATGAAGGTTATGGAGTTAATAATGTCACTTAAAACTGTCAAAATTGAATAATAGTATATTAAAGTATGAGTGGATAACAAGGTCTTTAAAACACGCGCGAGTTTTCGAGCACGATGGCGTAGCCGGAGTGCTCGAAATAGAGCAAGTGTTTTAAAGATCAGTTATCCACGAATACTTTACGCTATTTTTTATTATACCTCCAATACTGGAAATAAATTACGCACTAAAAACTTAGAAATAATTTTTGTCGTGATAAATCGAGAGGGCATAATAATATTGCTACTATAGTTACGAGAATTATTTATGTTTTTGTCGCGTCCATGTCCGTTGTTGCATTCAGTCGTTTTCTTGACAACCTTTAAAGCTCGGCGAGCTTTAATCGCCTGTATTCGCACGCTCAGGGGTGCTTTAAATGGCGATACTGATGCAGGTATAATAAAAAATAAATTACCGATTCATTTCATTTGACCCAAACGATCAAAATATAATTTCGTTCGCCGTAGCATGTTTTAGTTTGAAGTGAAACAAGATGTTTGTTGTTTAATAACATATAGACAGTCGGGTGCCTGTATTATTTTTGCAGAAATGGCACCTGGTAAAGCATTTGTCAATTTGTTGAAGTTTGGTCATTATGGTGGCAAAATTTACAAACAATTGTAATTATCATACTATGTAATAAATATTACACCAGCAAATTTAAGAGCTATACAGATCTGAGCCAAATAATATCATTCTGGGCCCATATACTCCCTTCCCATCATTTTCATTTCTTTTACCTATACCAATTTCTCGGTATCGCGGCAATGACCAAAAATGTGTAGAATTTCTGTAGTTTGTGAAAACCTATTCACATTGAAACTACTTGAGTGACGTGACGATTTTATCTCGCAAAAGAGAAATGTTTACTTCGCTGCGCCGGAATATATCGTACATTTCCCACGCTGCGCGGACTTTGAAGGGCTGTCACTCGGAGACTATTTAAATCAATCCCATTATTAAAAGAGATTCTTGCATATTTTTTCAAGCACTACAACTTTTACATTTGCAATTTTCGGAAAAACCACCCCACAAAGCTAGAATGGCGGAAACAGATTTTTGGTAACTTTGTTGCTTTCTACCTTTTGAAATACCAATTTCTCGGTATCATGGTAAAGATCAAAAATGTGTAGAATTTTATTTTCAACATTTTTTGTTCAATAACTTTTTCTGTGCGACCAATGGATCGCGAGAAAAAACAAATTCAATTGTTATCAAGATGGCGGCTGTTTGGCAAGGGGTGGGGTGACGCCTTTTTGGTTTTACATTTGTCTAATGACCCTAAACCACTGGGCAAGAGGAATCGCCGCGGTCATTTTTTTTAAGGTGACGGGGTATTTTCCGACAATTTTACTGTACTAGATTGGATATTTCACACTTCTGCGAATGAGCCACTTGCCTTCGGCTCGTGGCTCAACTATCGCGTTCATGTGAAATATCCAACTGTCAGCACTAGTTAGACAATATACTATATACTTGTCAATTTAGTATACGTAATAATTAGATTCGAACATGTCTTGCAATCCCGTGCGTATTTCTGTATTAAATATTCCTCCAATATCGAGTCGGACATTTTTCAAACACCAGGAAGCAGTATACACTGGCATAACGGCCTTAGCATGGGATGAAATGATAGAAGCAAGAAAAGAAGGAAAGAACGTGGCAATAGAAGCTGGCGAACTTGATGACAATGGGATAGAGACCTGCGCGGGTCCAATATATAGGACCCGCACCCGACCCGCGGACCGCAATTTCTGAAATTTTAAACCCGCACCCGACCCGCGAACCGCAGTTTTCAAATTTTTATACCCGCACCCGATCCGCGACCCGCCGATTCTAACCCGCACCCGACCCGCGACCCGCAAGTATTTCACTTTTAAGTAGCACTTGACCCCAAATTCAAATATTAGACTAGCACGTACCAGTAACTTGCTTCAGATAGAATGCCCATACACAATAAAGAAAGTTATTTTCACACTTCGACATATTTTGTTTATACACAAACAAAATTTATGTTGAGGAAATGAAGTTGTACCCGTCACCCGACCCGCGGCCCGCAGCTTCAAATCCGCACCCGACCCGCTACCCGCAATATTGATATAAATCTTACCCGCTACCCGCAATATTGATATAAATCTTACCCGCAACCCGACCCGCAATTCGGATAACCCGCGGGTACCCGACCCGATGTAGTACTCTACAATGGGATACCAATAATTACTGCTGCTGCTGATGGCGCATGGGCAAAACGATCTTACAAATCGAACTATAACGCCTTGTCGGGTGTAGGCGCTATTATTGGTTGGCGAACTAAAAAATTTTGTATGTTGGCATAAAAAATAAATATTGCCGAATATGTCAGCAAGAAGAAAAATTAGCAATTGAGCACACCTGCTTCAAAAATTGGCATGCTTCTACAACTGCTATGGAAGCTGGAATAATCGTAGATGGTTTCAAGAAATCTATTGAGATGCATGGTTTAATTTACGGAAAACTAATAGGAGACGGCGATAGCAGCGTTATGCGAAAAATTAAGGATGCTTCTTCTTATGGACCACAATTTATAATTCAGAAGATAGAGTGCACAAAACTACATCCTTAGAAATTTAGGAAATAAAATCAAAGAAGCAGCTAAAAAACCAAAAGTGGCTTCTTTGGTCAAATCACACTTATTAAAAAGTCAGTTACGTTTTCGTTACGGGGTGACTGAAGCAGTCGAGTACATAAAAAATCAACCGATTCGTACAAAAGAAAAAATCTCACTACTCAAATCTGACATCTTAAACGATTATAAACATACTTTTGGTAAACACTCTGATTGTTCGGACTATTTCTGTAATGGTTCAAAAGAAAATGAAGAAAACGTATACCCCGAATTTACGTCAAGTCCAATTCATGAAGATATTGTCAATGCGGTTAATAGGGTAGCCATGCATGCGAACAGCTTGATAGAAGATGTCGACACTAATATTGTGGAAACGTTCGTTCCAAAATATGTAGCGCGAAAAAGAATAAATTATTCGCAACGAGCGTGTTATACAGCACGATGTGGAGCCGCAACTACTTTTTTTAATAATAGCGGGGAATTAAATTATAAAGTGCAGAAATTATTAGCTGCATATAGTCGAGGAAAGTATGTAAAATACTATAGCGAAAAAATGATTCGAAATTTGAACTACAAACGACGTGCAAAAACCCAAGGAACGAGACCAAAAATATTATGCGATGGTGTAGATGATGATGGTGATTACGGAGAAAATGCCAATGTTGAAGATATGGAGACTGCGAAGTATTTAGAAAAAGAAGCAAAATTTCTTGAGCACGGGGCCGTAGCTACCACCGGGGCAGCCGGGGCATCGCCCCGGGACCCTCGAACATAAGGCCCCCCGAAAACGGAGGAAGTTCTGTTTACGAAATTGTTGGTTAAAAAAGTAATGAACCAAACTGCCAAACTTGAGAAAATTAGCAGCGTCAAGGAATTTGCAGATCTGTTAATACTTGATCACAGCTCACTTTTGCCAACTTTATCCTAATGTGTGTACAGCATGTAATATGTACAGCTGATTGCAAATAAAACTGGGACAGCTAATATGTAATATTGTAATATGAAGTACAATAACATATTAAATACTCGTAATTATGTTCCTTTTCTTATGCTTCTATCTTTAATAATATTTTATGTATTCACCTACGGTAATATAAGTTAGAGAAAGTTTCACAAGTTATTAAAAACGCAAAAAGTAGTCTCAAGACTTGTTCCACTTTTATTTGCAATCAGCTGTACTTGACAGTTCCTGTGACCGTCGCTAAGGCCGAACGGTCATTTTCAAAACTGAAATTGATCAAGAATTACATTCTTCTTAGGGTGCCTTCTCCTTTCACTGGAGGTTGGCGACCATCATTTGGAACTCCTCTCTATCTTGTGCCAAGTGTATAAGGGTGCCAGCATGTCTGATATTGAACCAGTCGCGTAAATTCCTGAGCCACGAAAATCTTTTGCGTCCTATGCCACGCTTCCCTTCAATCTTTCCCTCAACAATTAATTGTAGCCAGTTATATTTGGTGTTTCTAAATATGTGGCCAAAGTATGCTGCTTTCCTTTTCTTTATTGTTTTTACAAGCTCTTGTTCTTTCTTCATTCTTCTTCATTATTAGTCACGTGATCAACCCATGGTATTTTTAATATTCTCCTATATAGCCACATTTCAAACGACTCGATGCGTGACATAGCTCGTTTTTTAAGCATCCATCCTTCGACGCCATATAAAAGTGTTGACAAAATGTAGCATCTAGTGACCCTCCATCGAGTTTCTATATTTAAATCTCTGTTGCATAACACCGATTTCATTTTATAAAACGTGTTCCTGGCTATTTCTATTCGACACCTAATCTCTTCGTCAAAGTTCCACTCTTCATTAAGCCAGCATCCTAAATATCTAAAGTGTCTAACTCTTTCTATATCCTGGTTTCCTATACGAATCCTTGCATCGATGACTCTCATTTTGCTAATTATCATAAATTTAGTTTTACTGATATTTAATTTAAGACCGTGCTGTTGGCTGATGTTATCTACTTTGTTTAGTAAATGTTGGAGGTCATCAAGGCTGTCAGCAAGGAGCACCGTATCACCTGCATAGCGAATGTTATTGACTGGTTTTCCGTTTACCTTTATCCCTTTTTCTCTTTCTTCTAGAGCCTCTTGGAATATGGATTCTGAATACAGGTTAAATAAAAGGGGCGATAATATACATCCCTGCCTGACTCCTTTAGATATTTCTATGTCAGATGATGCTGTATCGCCTATTCTTATATGAGATGATTGATTCCAATATAAGTTTCTTATAATTCGTATGTCCTTGCCGTCTAGATTTATTGATCTTAACAGGTACAAGAGTTTGTCATGTTGTACATTATCGAATGCCTTTTCGTAGTCGATAAAACACAGAATTACATACGAAGCACAATGGGACAGGAAAGGCTCAGCAATCTAGCTTTGCTTTCAATTGAAAATGATAGAGCTCAACAAATTGGATGAAGTAATCAATGACTTTGCTTGTAAAATTTTAGGAAACAGAATTTTATGTGATCTTGATTTCAGCTCAAACTCAACCTGTACAGATTTAGGATATTGTAAATTTTTTAAAGTTTTATATGCATGCCTGCATGTCGTATAACGGGTGGTACTAGCCTGGTGCAGAAGTTTTTACATCGGGATAGGCGCCTTCTGCGTGATTTAACGACTACCATGGTGCATAGAATACAAGGTGTAACGTTCCGCAGAATAGATGCATTGTAATTCAACCAATAAAAAATGTGTCCACAAAGGGCACGAATGATAGTAGGTACTGAAGTGTATTGTCGAAGACGCTTTCTATGTCAAATTCGAGGTTAGGTTTTGCGTCAGTTTGTGCCAGACTGACGAAAAACCTAACCTATATACAGGGTGAGTTTTTTTTCACTATCACTATAGGGATCTCGGAAACCGTGAAAGATAGAAGGTTGGTTAAATGGAGAAAGAATTGCAGTTTTATGAGCTTATTCGAGCTATGCTTTTGTTTCTTTGAAAAAATCCAAGGTCTACTAGATACAAGCAAAATATTAAAATTACTTAATTTCTTAAAGTGGGTCTAGCGCCGTTATTATTGAAAATAGAATAAAAAATAAGAAGAATAAAAGTTTTAGCTATTTTTAAGGTGTTTATCTTAAACTTATTAGTTTTCTTCTAGCTTTAATAGTTTTTGAGTTATAACATTAAGTTACATTTTTTTAAAGAGCAATCATAGTTGGCTTAAAACCACAGTCTGCCTCCCGTTTAACTCTAACATTCAGTATTTTCAGGTTTGATGTTTGCTTTACTATTAAGTAGTCAATTATCGATCGTAAACCTTTTGTGTGTTAGTGCCATGTGAATTTATGTACATCTCTATGAGCAAAGAAGGTGTTTGTTATCTTTAGTTTGTATTGTTCACATACATCTAACAATCTTTCGCCATTATTGTTTATGTGGTTTTCTCCGTGCATACCTACTACTGGGTCCCTGTTTCTTTTGCCAACCCTACCGTGAAAGTCACCTGCCAGCACAACTTCGTGTCTATTAGGTACTTGTTCAATTACATCCCGTAATATCTCTTCGAAATTGTCTTTCGTTGCTTTGGATGCGTCATCATTCGGTGCGTAAACTCCAACAATTACTATGGACTGACTTCTTACATAGAGGTGTAATTTAATTATTCGTTCGTTTATAACTTCCCATGATTTGATATAAGTCTTAAATTTTTTGTTGATTATTATAGATACGCCCGCCCTTGCTCTTTCATTTTTGTCGACTCCGCTGTAGCAATGAATAAAGTGTTTCAGGTCCTCACATCCATTTTCTTTCTTTTTAGTCTCAATTAATATTGCGATATCTATTTTGCTTTCCGTTATTTCCGTGAGAACATTTTGTTGTTTGTTTCTAAGGCCTTGAATATTCCATATTCCAATATTCATTGTCCATTTTCCTTGCCTATTTCGTTTTCCAATTGAACCATCCGTATTCCGAGGCATTGTACTGGGTTTTTAGCAGGTTTGCAAAAATTGCAAATTTTACGTGAACGAGGAGCTGGCCCACTGCACAACCCCCAACCATGGAGGACCAGAGGTATCTCGCTTCGTCTGGCTTCTCCACCAAGGCCTATTCGGCATGGGAGACCCTACCAGTAGTAAAACTACCGCCGACATAGCCCTCGGGTTCCTTGAAGCACACAAGCCCATACACCCGGCTAACTAGCAGCCTTCGTCAAGGTGGAGATACCCAACTGCTAACCTCAAATTTGACATCGACTGACAGTGTTTTCTGAGTAGGAGGATTGGATTGGTTGACATCTCCCCTCTATTTTCAGAACGACTGCGCACCTTCGGGAACGTTTCACCTTGTATTATTTAAATCATGACAACTGTTACTAAATTCATAATAATAACCGGGACCCCTGCAATATAACGCTAACGCATTAGCCAACTGGTTAGCAAGCTTCTACAGTTTTATATTAAACTCAATGTGACAAGTAAATATATGTTTTGTCTGTTTTAAATGCCAATTCTTCTATCTTAACAGAAAAAACACCAAATAGCAACCCTACTAAAAAAGGATGATTAAATGAAAGTAGTGTAGATGTAAAGAGAAGGATAACATGGGGCCCCATAATTATTTGTTGCCCCGGGGCCCCCAAGCCTGTAGCTGCGGCCCTGATTGAGTAATTGAAAAATGAAGACCCATCAGAAATACAAAAGTTAACTGTAGGTCTAAGAAACAACTTTTTATGGAAGACGATGAGGGACAAATGATTAACTGCCTCTAGTACAGGAACTTTAGACGAAAAATGGTCTCATCTTCGGAAAAGTTTATAGCGAGCTATAAGTTGCTGTAGACGTACCTTTCAGCTCCCCAAACAATCTGTGAAAAGTCCCAAAGATTCCGGTGTATGCTTAACTTTTGACAGCGGAAGAACGGCCCAAAAAACTACCTTTTTTCGGTTTTTTGTCAGTATCTTAGTTCTCATCGATCCTACGGCTATGAAGTGTACTTATAAAAAAGAAATAACGGAAAATTCTTTACAAAAAAAGGTGATATAAAGTTTATCGGTAACACTAATAGTGTTTACGAAATCGGACATTGAAACTCCGATAAAAATTTTGTATTTTAGTGCATGTAATGATCAAAATATAGTTGTCTGCTCGTGATCTGCCACACAGAACGCACCACGCATCGGCGCCAAACCACAAAACTTAATCTCATTTTTCACGCCTTTTTCCGTGGAAATTGCGAGTTCTATCGATAAACTTTATATCACCTTTTTTGTAGAGAATTTTCCGTTCTTTCTTTATTATGACACTTCATAGTTATAGAATCGATGGAAACGAAGATATTGACAAAAAACCGAAAAAAGGTACTTTTCACAGATTGTTTGGGGAGCTGAAAGGTACGTGGACACCAACTTATAGCTCGCTATAAGTTTTTCACGAAGTGAAATGCTAAACTTCCTGGACTAATCCAATTTTGGTAAAATTGCAAAACTAAAGAAAATCGCTTCCACAGCGAACACAGTAAAGGCTCTTCTTTATCAAGATTTTTTGGATCATTGGCAACTCAATACGGCATACAAAACGAAAGCAGAGCAATTGCCCAATTTCAAAAACATTCTGGATTAGAAGTAACAAGTTGTGGGTTTTTTTGTAGACCCAAGATATCCATTTTTAGCTACATTTCCTGTTGGATTAGTAGATAATGACGCCATTATTGAAGTAAAATGCCCTTATAATTCAAGAATGTCAACACCAAAAGAAGCAAGTGAAAATGGTGTATAAAATTTTTGACAATTGATGGCAGCGGCAGCCTTCGATTAAAGAAAAATGACAATTACATGCACCAAGTACAAAGTCAATTGAACATTACCAATAAAAATAAGTGTTACTTTGTTGTATGGACGCCAAAAGACTTGTTTTATCAAATTATCTACAAGGATGAACATTTCTGGGAAACCCAAGTTCCCAAACTTATCACTTTTTATAAAAATGCATTTTTTCCTGAATTAATCGATCCCCGTAAAGTTAGAGGCCAGGAATTGCGTCAGATATATTTTTGAAAATTATGCAGTTTACCGATATTACATATGTTTGTTAGTAATTGTTTCAGTTTTGTATGTTTTCTATTTTATCTGTACCTATTTATTTTATATTCTTACTTATTAACTATAATATCTTAAAGGTGCTTTATGACATGTATTTACCTACTTAAATAAAGTTAATGTTTACATTTTAAATTACACTAAAGCTATATTTTTACTAATTCTAAAACTTGTTACACACAACTTCACTTATAATGTAAATTAGTTAAACGACTAAAATAGCTGAAAAATAACAGTTTTTCATAAAGAATTACAAGAAATAACAGTGTTTTTCCGAATTAGAAAATATATTTTTAAACTATAATTTACGAAAAACTAAATAAAACGACATCCATAGCGAACACAGTAAATTCTCTTCTTTAGCAAGAATTGTTTATACCTTTGGCAACCAGTACGCCATACAAAAGCCATCTAATACCTAGTAGAAAGTTGTAATCTGTCGTAATCCTCTTAAATCGTCTGCTAATTGACGTTTGTGATTTGTGTTGCCTACTACACTACACTGCTAGATTATATCGATTTTTCTAACATCTTAGTTTTGTTATTGCCGAAACAATTTGCATTTTAGAAAAAATGTCATATGACGTTTGAAACAGAATAGTTTTTAGCTATCTATTGACTTGGATATTTTTTCGATATTCGTATTTTTGCAAATATTATTTGAACATTTTAAAGTAAAATAGAGTTGTACGTTTTTTAATGTTGAAAAGTTATTTTGCCAAATTTAAAAAAAATCTCTCTGTCAGTATACAGACAAAATATAAATGATTAGAAAAAAGTCGACCGCCTTTCCTACTTTAAAATTCGCTCTCTAAAAGTTAAACAAAGTGTGCATAAAATGGGGTATATTTCAAGGTGTAAACTACAGCTTTAAGTTCTGGCATTTGTTTCGGGGACGCGTCCCTTTCCGATCTGGTTTGCCAAACGAAGAACATGCAGTGGTAACAATTAGAATTTCGGAGGTTTAATTTTGTGGGCTGCTGTTAGTTCGAGGATATGTATGTGAGCCTTCACTGTGAAGTGGATTTATGCCCCGATTTTTGAGTTAAACGAAGCCTAGCTCCCACGCTGTTAGCGAAATTTTCCATGTTGCCACGTGCTTCGTAAATTCGCCTGGAAACTATCCGGGGTAAGTAAAGAGTTCGTGTCGATCTAATCTGTCAGACTTGGTATTCTACAAGTATCGTGGGTTCCTTCTTTCGTTATAGCACCTAGTACCGGAGGGCCAAATTGAGGCTTGGAATACAGCTGTTCTTATCCGCATTCGGACGCTCCATGCATTGGCAATTTTTGGACCTTCGGATCCGCTGAATCCCCTGCTGCAGGCGCCATTAGAGCGCAGGAGAAGACCCGACAAGAAGGCTTTATCTTCAGGTCTATTTTGCACCAATATTGCACGGTGAACTCTCCTTTGAAATACCAGCTTCAGGTCGCCCGAAACGAATTCGAGGACCGGGATATCATTCGATCGTGAGCTTGCTGCTGGACCCGCATTTGTGTTTCCCTCGAAACCAGGCGCCGCTGTAATCCTTGCCTGTCCCGAGCCTAATTTTACTGTGTGAAATAGAGCGTTTGCCTTATTGTTATGTACAAATTTTAAGTATAGTGTTAATTCTTGTTCCGAGGTACCTCATGCTATTACTGATAAATTAGCCAGACTTAATTAGCATAGCAAGTAATATTGTGGCCACCTGCGATTCTGCTGGTGGATCGATAACTTTGTGATATTCATATGTACTGTGTTATATATTTCATGAATTATAATGTGATATTTGCATTATGGATTTATTTGCTACTGCAACCTATTTTTGAGTTAAGCTTCTCTTTCAGATTTATTGTGCTACCTGAGTTTACGTATTCTCGTTCGAATGCCTGGATACACTTGCCGTTATTTGATAAAAAATCCGTTGGCACCCGTTTTGAGTATTTTGTATTTTAAAAGAGCTGTACACACCGTCCCCGAAACTATAGCTGGTCGGCCGGCAATTGTATCCGAGTAGTCACGTTATGTATTGATTTTGAGAGATTAACCAACGGAGAACCTTTTTATGTTAACATACTTGATGGAAATAAAGTGCTTTTAAAGGTTTGCATTTGAATGCTTTCTTGTTGTTAAAACTGTGTATAGAAATAGGGTTAGATACGCTTTGTGATATGTTCACAATGAACTTTTCAGCGCCGACTGTGACGTCAATTTAAATGAACACCCGATATTTTCACTCGACAATAAATCGAACTCTTGGCTTTCTGAGTACCCATTTAGGGCAAGTAATTGAGAAAAAGTAACTTTTGCTAAATTTAACCTGACCAGTGTACCTAAAAGTTTACAAACCCAAAATATTGCGGCATTGCTTGCCGAATGTTAGCTGTGACATGCTAGGTTCTTTTAGTATAATTATACTGGCTATTTTAGCCATGTTGATTCAACTCTTGTTGTAGAACCATTGTTTAACGATAATACAATTTGAAAGGGAGCATTTGAGCCTTTTTTGCTTGCTGACGTGTTTGATACCAATATTGAAGGGTATAACAACTCTGGCGCAATAAATCTATCACAAAAATTTAGTTTAAGAGTTTAACTAACCTCATACTAACGGTTACAGCGTGTGCTATTGAAGAGCATTGCGAGAAACTCATTTCAGCGTATTTACGCATTATTTAGTTTAGTTTATTAATTTTGTTGGTGATGTGTTGACCTTGTTACTCTATCTCTTAGGTCTGTGGTTCTGAGTAGAGCACAGTCAATTTGGTGCCTAACTGTGAATGGTCTCACTGAGCCCGATTCTAATCGCCAAGGATACGGAAAAATTCCGACCCCAGCGGGATTCGAACCGAGGACTTGCTTAATGCAAGCCTGGCGCTAACCCATCTGCGCCACGCAGCTTCTTCAATTGATATAGTAAATCTAATTATTTAAAGCTTCTATCAAGTGTTGTCCCAGGTTTTTGTCTTGGATAGTACATGCATAAACAACTTCACATTTACAACCAATAAAATCAATATAACACATAGAGTAAAATCAACATCACGTTTCATAACAAATACAACAGTATAATAACTTTGATTAAAATGACGATACTACCGGCAAAATTAACGCATATATATTTTATCAGAATATTTTATTGAAAAATGCCGTTTAACACTAATATATGTCTGTAAGACGAAAGCAAGGAGTTTGGAGAACCACACTTTTTAACTAATGTCTAGTAGCCTCCATAATTTACAGTGTTTCTTTTTATGGAAATTTTAATAAATGAGGATTATCATATCATGACCCTGTAATTAATTTTGCTTGCCTCAATATTTTGTATGTCCTCATCGAGCTTGTATCACGGCTTGGAGACATCGCGGCATACTGATAATAATATTCTTTATGAAATCCTGCTGCAGATTCTCCCATTCTTCTTGCAGGAACGCGACTACATTCTGGCCAATCTAAAGTGTCAATAAATATGTAGTCCATGTAATCTAAGCAACATGTGCGCGAGCGTTATCCTTCATTAACAATACATTGTCGCCGGTACCGATTCTTGCAGAATATCTTTGATATACAAAAGGGTTGTTATACTTGGTCTATCGCACACAACAAGGTCTGTAGAACTACTGAAAGAAATTCCGCCCCATATCACCCTCAAACTTCTCACTTTCGGTAATCGCCATTCATCGTAGCATTCGTCAGTTCTTCTCCACACTCTCTGACGACCATCAGCATCCTTTAAAGAAAGCAGTGACGCGTCTATAAACAGAGTGTTTTCCCAATCCTCTATTCTCCAGTACTTATACATACTGGCGAGCGAAAGCTAATTGTGTCATCCGATGCCGTCTGCACAGAATGGGGCACATTGCAGAGCGTCTAGCATGAAGATTTACTTCTGCTAACCTTCTCCTCACTATTCTCTCACTTATTCTGACGCCTCTGGTGGTTTCAAGGTTGTTTCTGAGTTCTGGAGCTGAGAGAGTGCGATTCCGTAAAGAACTTAACTGCAAAAAATCGGTCATCTACAGCCGATGACGCCCGCTTGTAACCCTGCCTTCCACCAACATTGCCAGTCTCTGTCGATCGTGTTTGAAGTCGCAAAATTGTAGATTGATTAACTCATAACAGTAATGCACCATCATTTTGCATTCTTCCTTCTTCTAACACTGTCGCTTTAACGGCATCATCACGACTTAGCACTGGCATAATTCAAAACAACAAGAATTAAACACAAAAACAAAAGCACACTTAAAATAACGAAGGAACTTAACACTGAAATTTTCCTACAAATAACAGCAAAGAAAATTAACGCACAGAAAAATACGATTTTTGAAATTGTTCTTAACAGTAAACAAATACGTATCAGAATTGTTTTCAAATTTTAAACAATAATTTTATCCGCTGACTACTTGATGTTTAAATATATTTCTTTCGTCTTACACACATGTATTAACGTTAAAAGACATATTTCATTTTTCATTATTTAAAAAAATGCCTTAATTTTGCCGGCCAGTTACAAATAAAATAAAATTTACAAAATTGTATGTTTATGCTACATAAAATTCGTATTTAAATGAGAGTAGTAATTGACCGTTGCAATCTTGGACACTGACCTTTGAACATTTCGTTCGTGCAACATTTATGTTATTTTGAGCTGAATATATTGTTACGGTATCACATGATTATCAAGACACTCAAGGATGGGAAAGTGCCACTTGCTTTAGTATGTCCGTGAAATGCCAACACTTGCCCTGAAAATCTCAAAAACAGGCCAAATGCAACGGCTTGATACGCTCAGGCAGATGGGCGTAGTTCTAGGAACGGTACACCATAGGGTAAGTGTGACGGTATGTATAGGGTGTTGAAAAATAAATGGGCGCCCCGGAATTCAGACTTGAATCTCACGCTTGGCAGAACTACGAAAGCCAAGCGGGAGTAGAATAAGTGTGCACAGCTTCACGGCTCCCAACACTGCGGCGACGAGCGCATTGACTTATCTGCGACGCTTACAAACTCCTTTTTAGGCACCACCGTATATAAATCTGACACAGTGTATAATTTAACCTGTAAATAAGCATGCACAGGCCCGTAGGAAAAATCATAAAACAACGCACAGTAAACCGATTTATTGGTCTAACACAATACAACAGCGCCGACGTCGTCAGCGTACACAGAGAATAGAAACTAACAAATGGGCACTATAGCTAAAATCCCAGCTGGGAGGTCGCCTTACTTCTAAAATATTGCGGGAACTGTAACCATTGGTAGAACCTCCAACGGGGGTGGCTCGCACTTTCCTTGAAGAGCGTTTGTTAGAGTTTACGCACAGCCTAACCGAGCGGCTGGTGATTAAGCGCATAAATTATCGTTTACAAGCTACCCACGCTGGTGGCTGGCATGTAACATGAATGATTAATTAAAAATAGCGCACACTAAGAATGACCTAACAGGCCATCGGAAATTTGCAGAAAAGAAGGTCATGGCGTTTTTCGAAATTGACAAAATTCAGAAAGTACTATTTCTCGGAAATTAACCAAGAGTTCAATGAAATTTATCGTGTGCTAGTTTTAGCTAATTAAATAAATTTACGGCCAGAATTCAATTTTTGGAATATTTTTCAAAATTTCACACACCCAGACTTAATTTCAGCATTCAACTTTTTTAGGTGAAAACTAATTGGAAAAAAACAATTTAAAATGGAAATTATTCCTTTAGATTTGTTATTATTTACCGAAAAGTAATACTTTTGCGTAATTTTTAGATTTTGATGCAAGGTGCTTTTTAGGAGACATAATAATTAATATCTACTTAAACGGCTTGTAAAATGTAGTCCTATTGAGATTTTTATGATTAGGTAATTTCAAATTATTTCCAATAGTTCACAATTAAATCTAGATTGGTTTCAGAACTCATCGTTAAAAAATTATTTCTTCTAAAATTATTTATTCAGATTCAATATTGCTCGTAATATCAGAAAACAAATTTCTAATAGTCGCAATAATTTTAAGAAGAAAATAATATATTGTTCTATGTATTTATATAATAAAATTAAACTTTTGATTGTTTTCGATTAAAGTTGTTTGACACAAAGTCAAGTTAATCTATTTCAAATACATTACAATATTTATGGAATTTTCGTGAATTCAACTTTTATTATTATTGTCCTAAATTATACAAAATAAAATACAAACATGGTATTGCATCAATATGCATTTCTAAAACATCAATATTAATTACATAATACAACTGCCTCTTATGATTATTATTTTCTAAAGTTAGTCATTTTACACAAATTTTAATTAACAAATTAAAAACACAACTAGGTAAAGCAACATAATAATATATATTTGTAGTACCACTTCAGAAAATTATTACATTTTTCTAAATATAAAAATGTTAGAAGTACGGGAGAAATGAATTTATTTCATGTTCCTGAATTTTAAATATTACCAGTGTCGAAAATTCTGAATTATTAAAATTGCTGCGGAAAATATTAAAATTAATTAATATGTAGAAAAATGCAGCCGAGATAGACTATAAGCTTATAAAATAAAGGAAACTATAAGGAAGGAAGGGAACGGCACCGATGTGCGGAGTATCTAATCTGCGAAAAAGCGAAACAATCGTCGTTACAATGTGATAACAACGACCAATCCAAACGCCCTTTGAAAATCCCGGCCTCAATCACTATCTCCAAACTACATATATATTAAGATTGTAAAATAATTTTAGCAGATATTTCATCATTGCCGCCGTATCAGGGATTAATTTTGTCATATTAAACCTGCTTGCACTATTACGTTGTTTGCAGTTTCATTTTATACGATTACCGAGTACAGACAAGGGGAAATATATAAAACTTTATTTTAAAAATAATAAATAAATATGTGAATAATCAAATACCGAACTATATTCTTTAAGATGTCGTTTTTAATTGAGAATATATTAAAGAAAGATTCTCCGTATAGTGAAAAGTGTGCATATAAAAAACCGGAATTTTCTGAAAAAAATAATAACAAATCTGAAAACGAAAAATGCAATTTTAATAATTACAGTATTCTACAGCAAACTCTATTAAATAAAAATAATAACTACACGCAGATAAATGATTACTATTCTAGTGAAAGACTGTATTCCAGTATATATTGTGATAAAATGTATTTGTTGCATAATTACCCGGACTTTTACAGCGGAAACGGTAAGTAAAACTAAGTAATTAAAAGATTTTTTTAAACATTGTTGAATCACGTAAGGAATAAAATATAATTTTCAACAGAAAATATAAGTAATTTAATCAATTTTTTTAATCTTAATTTGTGCGTTGTTTAATTTAATATTAATTCAAAGCAAGAATACTAGTGCGGCTAAGATATAAATGATATTATGAATTGCAGAGTTTTTGAAAGCAGGGCGTGTTTTAAGCATTTCTTTAATTAGGCAAATGCAATGTTTATAAATGAAGAGTTCATTATTATACTTAATTTGCTGAAATAAGCTTCTACAGAAATGTACGTAAACTTGCTTTGTTGTAGTCTTTAACAAGATTTTTTTAAATCATAATGTTATTATATTTTGTCCTAGTTAACAATTTTTATTATTATATTAGATAGCTTACACTATAAAAGGTTTTTCAAACACAATTTAAAACAGCCATTGTATTGTGGTCACTCATATAGCAGGAATTTCCATTTAAAACCGGAAGAAAACACAAATTTTACCTTTACTGATATAAAATGTCCGAGAATTAGCACTGATAAGATGCTATACACGGAGTCAGATGTAAGCAGATATTTTATTTGTCTAAATTCACAGATAGCTATGGCTTAGAGTGTATTTGTTTAGTTACATTTCCGAACAAATATTCTAATTTCTAATAAGTCGCTCAAATTTAAATATTTGTAATCAAAATAGACTTATGGGTAAACCAATATTAAATTATTAATTTTTCTATAAAAATAGGTAATTACTAATAAACAAAAACTGTTTTCCTATCACACTGAGAAGACTAAGTTAAACAATATGTTAGAGCTTTTTATAAAATAAGTATACACAGCTTCAGGTAATGGCTAAGTATAACTTTTACAATAATTCTAGAGTTACTGTAACTATTTATAACTATACATTCATATTATTAGCTTTAAGTGTGTAATGTTTTCCTATCCTAATACTGAATATGAAAGAAGTTAATAATCAAACTTTGGACCCTCATATCTTCAAAAATATAGCACAAAGTTGGTTTTAATTATTTCTTCCTACTCAGGCAGTGCTTCTTAATAGCATAATAGCGTAACATGGAATTAATTTTCCAATTTTGCAACACCTTGTATATAATATTTTGTTGTGGTTCTCCATTTTAATATTTTTTATGCGAAAGCTAATGGTATTTGGATTTATAAATTAATGGTGAATATAGTAGTGTCATAATTACAACTATGTAATCTATAATTATTTATTATCTCTATAAATAAATTACATATGTTTATCCACAACTTACATATTATAGAGACATAATTACACTGATATCAATTGTATTATGTAGGCCATAAACCATTAGAGTTGTATAGCCATAAAACCAGCGTACATAAAAACCCTAGGGTTTTATTTTGTTTAAATCGAGATTTGCAGGTTAAGTTTGCGTCAGTCTGTGTCAAATAACAAACAAAACCTGGCCTACTAACATCGAATTGGCATAGACTGACAATACATTTCAGAACTGCCAAACGTATAACACGAATCACAGGCCACTCTAATTATTATAAATTTATTTGATCTCAAATTACTTTCCAAATCTCAAAAAGGAGACGTCGATGCAAGATTTCTAGGCAATAACACAACAGACTAATTAACTTATAGTCATTAGATTGTTTTTGGTAAAGTGATGAATGGTAATTTTAACCAATCTGGTGGGATTGTTCCTGCTACATACGAGTATATGTAGTTAAATAATTCGACTAAAAAATATACATTTTCGTGATTCCTTAGTTAAAATTTCGCATACACCATCAAATTCTAGAGCTTTACTCATTTTCATTTGTTTCAGAGCAAATTTTATTTCGCGTTCTGTAGTACTCAGTTTTAGTTCTCCTTTTATTTAGCTTCCAGCTAATAATCTTGTTGCTCATCGTAAAATAACTTCCAGTTTTTAATATATAAAATGTGGTTGCTGTTATTGCCCATAATAGTGCTATTTTTCTGTGTGTTTCTTACTTGCTTTACTGTCTTGTTGGATTTGACGACATATGGTGACGATGGTTTAAAATATTTCCTCGTGTTTTTCCTTTATCTTGCGTTTCTATGAATTATTTATTCTCTTATAACTACTTCGCCCATAGTTTAAATTTTTCTTTTTTCTCTGTCGTTCAGTTTTGTAGAATTCTATTTTCTTCATTAGAATGTAGTTTTTTTATAACTTATTTCTGTTATTTGTACATATTTCTCTATTCTCCAATAATTCCTCAATATTATCTTCAGTTCTTGAAATTCGCAAGGATTCAACAGTTGCTTATGTATTTTAGTTTTCTCCCACATGCTGTTTAAATTCTGTTTCTATATCTAATTTCTTTTAATTTGCTTCTTTGCTAGTTTTTTCAGTCTAATATTCAATCTCATGACTACTGCATTGTGATCTGATCCACCACCCAAGATAAAATGTCAGACTTAGAATATTATTTAAATATTACTTATTTATAATGACATAATCAATATAATATACAGGGTGTATGGAAAAAGGCGACAAATAGTCTAACTATGAGAAGCTACATCAAAAACCTAACACAAAATTCCAAAGGCATTTTGGAATCACTCATAATAATAATAACAATAACAATAAATCTCATTACTCCCTTTCGAGACATAGGATGTTTGTGAACTATTTCCACTGCTGCATGTTCTGGGGTATGTATCCCATTCTTCAAAAATACATATTTGTTTCCCGTTGTACACTCTCTTCCATAACTCTTTTCGGCATCCTCTTTTCCTTTCTCCCTGCGGGTTCGATTATAGTGCCGTTCTTAGAATTTCGTCCTTTTTTTCTTCGAGTATGTTCTAGTCATTTATATTTCTTTTGTTTTAATTTGTTTCAACTTCTTCTTCTTCTGTTCTTCCCACAATTCCTCGTTGTTGATAGCCCAGGGTCAGTGGATCTCTAGTATGGTTCTTAGGCATCTATTTACAAATACCTGCAGTTTTCTTCTTGTGGTCCATGTTTTTAACCGGTTTGTCCATTAAATTAAATAACTTAATTTTTGTGCGCGTCGTTATAGTGTTTGTTCACCATTATCTTAGTACTGAGTTTTAGAAATACAGTTTGGACATTCCATATTCTCTTTACCATGTCCTTTTGTACACCGTGTTCTATTGCTTCCACGCTCCAAGGTAGGTGGGATTCATTTACTATTTCTGTCATTTCTTTTCCCACTTTTATAACTTTCTTCCTTTCTATATTTAGATTTATCGGCTTAGTTTTGCTTTTATTGATTTTGAGCCCCAGTTTGCCCGGATTCACTCACTAAGAGGTTTACTGTCCCCTCCATATGTGTACCTTGATCTGCTAATAGGTACCAAAGTCTTCTAGACAATCGGTAAGAGCCCACTGTATGTATTTCCCTTTTCTTATCGTTTGTTGTACTCCCCATCACTTCGTCTAGTACGATCAAGAACAGTAGGGGCGACAATAGTCACTCTTGCTTAACCCCGTTTCTATCTCAAATTCTTCTGATAGCTTTGCTTCATGTTTGGCTTTGCATTAATAACCATTGTATCCCTCCTAAATTAAATTTACTACTTTATTTGGTATACCTTTGTTTCTTAGTATTGTCGATATGCACTCTCTAGTTACTGAATCAAAATTCTTTTCGAAATCTACAAGTAAGAGGTATAGGGGGAACTGATATAATGTTGATTGTTCGATAATTATTCTCAATGTGTTTGTCATGTCCATATATGATCGCCCTGGTCTGAATCCGTTTTGTTCTCTTCTTTTCCCTTTGTCTAGTGTATTGGCGATTCTTTTAGTAAGATTCTGCAAAATAATTTGTATACTGTGCTGAGCAACAGTATTCCCTTCCAGTTATTGGCATTTCTTTAGGTCTCTTTTTTTTGGCACTTTAACTATTAGACCGTTTTCCATTCCTCCAGAAATGGACCCTTTGCCAAATTTTCGTGAATAGAAGTATAAGTATTTTTGCTGTTATTTAAGCCTTTGCTTTGACTAGCGCACTAGGTATTTGATCAATTCCTTGAGCGTTGTCTTTTTTCACGAGTTTTGTTACCTTCACCAACTCTTCGATTTTTGGCGGATCAGTGCTTATATCCACTTCTGGTACACTTCCCTTATTTGTTCTATTCCATCTCGTTTTTACATTTAACACTTTTTTGAAATGCTCATTTTCTCAATTGCGGTTAACGTTTCCCCCTCTTTGTGCTTTACTTTTGTTCTTCTACCATCGTTGCCCTAAGGCTTGTTCTGCTATATTTTCTAGGCGTAACCGCTTGTCTTTTTCATAGTCTTCTTAATGTCTTTAGCCATTTATTGATATTCCTTTTTTCGTGTTTTCTTTCAGCGCATTTAAACCCCTTTCTTCTATCTTCTTCCAAATTTCCAAATTTCTTCCTCATCTACTTTTCCTTCTTTTTTTCTTTTTGTTCCTAATACGATATGTTTTGCTTACTGTGTTGAATGTCTATCCCAATCGTATTTTTGTTGACTTGACGCTTGGTATTGTTTATTTTCTCTTTCAAATTATGGTATATTTAATAGCATTTTACTTTCTTTTTGTCTTATGCACATTTGGTGTATCTAATTTTCCGTCTTATCTGGGGGGGGGGGGCACGTTACTTTATGACAGGTTTTATGTGAAAAGCGTTTTCTTCTATATTCAGTGGATATGTCCCACAAAATTCTGAAAATAGTTCTCCATTTTCATTCTTCTCTCCACTGTTTTCCCATTACCTCTTCCAATTCGCTGTTGTCTGCTCAAATTTTAGCGTACATGTCTCTCATCAAAATCACCATATCTTCTTTGGGGATGTTCCTGGTCAGGCTGTGTAGTTTGTTATAAAAAAAAATTATAATCCGTCGGTTTGCACGATTGTCATTTTTTCTTGCTCCTGCAAACTCATAATTTCCACAATATTTTCGATTAAAGTTTTTTTATTTAGCAACGTTGCTACACCCTTTTTACTTTTTACCAGTGTTACTATTTACAACTAAATAATATTAAACTACAACCAACTTTTTATTTCAAACTAAATTTTATAATAAATGTTCAGCAATAAAATATTATTTCTCTTATTGTAGCTACTGATTCCCTCTATAAGCTTATCTTCAGTGTTGATTTCTTCGTGATATACGAGCTCATTTAAAATTTTCCAGAAGAAGTGAAGACAGCTTCAATTTGCACTTTTTGCACAGCACTCTGCCGGCTCACCTCGTCAATCCATCAGGGAACTCCTCATTTAACCAGTTTCTTGTTTGAATTACCCAAATGAGCTGGTGTTCCAGCCATTTGGAACCATATACTTCCTCTGGTTGCTAAATGAATGTCTTCTAATAATCCGTCTTATTAATGTAATCTAAGAATTCTAACCCCACTGAATGGCACCTGATGATAGGTTTGATAAATGGCAATGCGGTTTTTGTCAATCCATTGGCTTTTTGGAATATTCATCTCTTCATAAAATATTTTCAATGAATCTGGAACTTTGTTCTTGTTGACGGAGCAACCATTCACAAAATCGCATTCTGCGCTGATAATAATCTTCAGCGAGTAAACCTTGTACTCCTTGATAATGATATGGATATAGACCATTTTCTTGTAACAAGAAAGTTGAACTTTTCTTTTATAAATTGTTTATAATATAACACACTTGTACCCATAAATAACTATTAAACGCGTAGAGAATTATTTCCATGGCCATTTTTGAATGTATATACGAGATGTAAAATATTATATAACAAATTTTTAGGGCGTGTTAAATAAGAAAAAAAAATTCTGTGATACCGAAATTGCGCCTTAAGGCATTTACAACATTAATGGCCGTTTGCACCACTTCAACCCAAACTTCCACTTTACAAAGTGTTACTTAAAATTAAGTATTACATAAATATTATTTCCATTGCACCACCTTGCACTTAGGAAAGTCATAATTAAGTGAAGGAGATATTTGACAACAAGGCAACCGTCGGCAATTTCCAAAATCGAGTTACCTTGAGTTTATTAAAATACGTTCAAATGTCATTCTAATCATAGTTTGTTAGACAGTTTCTTTTCGAAAAGGCCTTATAAGGATTACCTATGCCAGATAATACGAATAACAGGTAAGAAATCAACCAATTTTTCTGTGATATTTATGGAAATAAAAAAAGCCTTTTGGAGAGGAAGGAAGTAAATGTTTTATTAAATATAATTACACAGTTTAAACACATAATTGAAAATAAGAAAACGGATGCTCTCACATGGAGGAACAAAGAGGATGCCTGGAAAAATATTGCGAAAATATTTAATTCTTGTTCGCCCAAAGGCGTATATCGGAATCATTGCGAAAAGCCTATGAAAATAAGAAGAAACAAGTTCGGAAAGATGTGGCAGATGAAAAAGGAATTATAAAGAAAACTGGAGGAGGGAAAAAGGAAAAGACTATCCATGATGATAATCAGGAACTAGTGTTGTCTGTAATAAATACTATTTCAGTGGTGGAAAGTGAACCATTTGAGATTGACGAGCAAGACACTTTTTGCAGAGGAGGAAACAGACGATATGTTACAAGTTCAGGTAGGTACTTATTGGTTTTTGTAAATTAATGTGATTTTAATTTTAAAAGTTGTTTTATACCTACACATTTACTCATTAATCAATAATTCATTATATACTGCCAGCCAACAGGGTACATAATAAAGCTATTTATTTCTTGTTTTTAGAACCCCAAAAAGAAGCTGGAACAACTCAAGATTGGGGAAATTATAAGGTTTCTAATTTGAAGTCGCCAATGTATAAGAAATTGAAAACGGTAAAAAGAAATACCAGCAATTCAAATTGGAAAGAACGAAGACGTCCAATTGTAGCAACGCAAAATACATCTAAACTCTCAGAACAATATTCCAATTTGGCGAAAATTAAAACTGAATTAGCTGAGCTGCAGTTGCAAATCCAGAAGAAAGAGATAGAGGACAATATTAGAGAAAGACGATTAAGGTTACAAGGTCTTCAGTTAGATATGGAAATAAAGGAAGCGCAATTAAAAAATATAAAATCGTTAGAATAAGTTTAATAGTATTTTTTACATAAATAAAATTAAGGTTTACAAAATTAGTTTTCAATTATTACTTCCTTTTACGATAAAGGAAGTATTGGATTCACCCCAAAAATTCGAAATTAAGTTTTCAACAGATCTTCACGTTTTAGAGTCCCCTGAACCACAAAAACATATTTTTTTTGCACTACTAGTCTCAGAACGCACGTTATTGGCCTATTTTTAGGTCGTGAAGTTGATTTTCTCCACCAAGGGAGAGAAAGTAAAATAAACAATTTTCACCGTGGTAACTAATAATTGCTAAGTTACCAAATATGACTATTTTAATTTTGATGTTTTAAAGAGCTGTATTGTCAGGTTGACAGTTAAAATATTTTCGAAATTTGTTGGGAATTTAGGTATTAAGCCCGTTTGGTAGTGCAAAAAAATAGTATATACACCACGGTAGCGATTCGTCTTATAACCTTCGCGCTTTAGATACTTCGCGCTGCGCGCTCAGTATCTAATATGCGCTCAGGCTATAATACTGCGCTTCGCTACCTTGATGTATAATATACTATTTTTTATTGGTCTGTCTGTCTGTCTGTCTGTCTGTCTGTCTGTGTGTCTGTGTGTGTGTCTGTCTGTCTGTGAACAGAATATCTCAAAAACGAAAAGAGGTATGGCGTTGAAACTTCATATATACGTTTTGTGTACTATGTAGATGAGACAGCAAGCTTTTGAAGAAAATCGCATAACCGGAAGTAGGTGTTTACTCTTGTGATTTTTCAGTTTTTTCGATTTTTTCAAAAACGGCTCTAACGATTTTTTTTAAACTTTACATTTTATTACATTTTAATGTGTATTGATGTGACATAGGTGATTTTTCAGTTGAATACTTCTAAAGTGGGTTTCTTTTGTTTTTTTTTTCTATTTTTTTTTTATTAACTCCTATTTTAAATAAAACACCCGGTATATTATTACATTTTCGAATTCACCTTAAAATTCTAAAGAAAATTTGTCTCTTCAACTAACGCTCTATTTTGTACCGTTTTTGTAGAATTTGTAATTTTGAAAATGTTTGACAAATTTTTAAAAATTAAAAATGAAATTTTTGACTAATTATAAGATCACTGTAAAAGGAAGTTGTGTGAGTGTATCACACCAGATTTTTATAGTAGTATTAGGAAACTGTAAATTATTAAAATAGTGAATAATAAAAGTGTTTCTGATATAAACAACCAGACCACCATCACTGGCCAATGGTACTTGTGGGAGTTGACAATTTTCAATTAAATTGTCCAATTCATGTTGGTTTAATAAATCTTCTGGGTAAGGGGGTTCTTCTTCATTCATATCTCGGGCTATATTATGCAAGACGGCTGTCGCTACAATTACTGTTAAAGTATTTTGTAAGTTCAGACGACATCCATACGCCATTACTGGAAAACGTCTTTTCCATACCCCAAACAATCTTTCAATTGTATTTCTTGTACGTATATGAGATTCATTATACAATTGTTCAGAACGTGTTGTATGATTTAATAAAGGCGTAAGAAGATATGGACGAATATTGTAACCACTGTCTCCAAGAAGCAATGCGTTTTGATAAACTCCATTTTCAAATTCCCTTCTTAAATTACAATTGTTGAAAATTGTGACATCATGTGCGGATCCTGGCCAACGAGCAACTAAGTTTAAAAATTTTAGTTTTGCATTTCCCACTGCCTGCACATTAATAGAAAAATAGCCTTTTTTATTACGAAATACTTCAGGATCTTCTCCTCCGGGTGACTGAATTTTAATGTGCGTTCAGTCTATTGCCCCAAATACTCTGGGAAAGGCAGCAATATCAAAGAAGTCTCTTTGCGTTTGCATGATTTCATCATCTGTAGTAGCCATTTTAATGTATTGGGGAGTCAGATCTGCTATTGCTTCAGAAACTCTTTTGGCAATTCTACAAGCAGTAGACACATGTACACCACCAAAGTCGCCTGCAGATAATAAATGGTTGCCTGTTGCATAATAGCGCAAAGCAATCAAAAGTTGATTGATAGGAGGTACAGAATGATTCCTACAAAATGACAAATGTTGAAAAACTGTAAGGAAGATTAGTTGCAGGTTTTACTTAAACTTATTCTACTTACGTATCATACGCAAACTCTAATCGATGTTTAATATGGTGTAAAACCTCTGTACAAGTCGCTTTTGTTAACCGAAACCTTTTAAAAAACGTCAGTTCATCCAAAGTGTGAAAATAAGAACTTCTTTGATATATTTGTCGTGGAAAACCATGTTCAAGAATTTCAAAAACTTCTAAATCATCATTAATAATATCATTGTCATCTTCCATGGTTTTGTTATTCAATTATTATTATTTAACAATTTATTACGATATTGCAAGAGGCGAAGATCTGTCATGTATTTCTTGTTGCTTATACTTAAAGGTTAAGTTTCAGATTAAGCCAATGAAAACTTCGGCTTAATTTTAAGTGAAACTTAAGGCATTGAGTTTTCCTTAAAATAGTGGTGCAATGAAAAAAGTGACAGTTGCTATTCTAAGTGAGACTTAAAATTTAAGTAGAAGTGGTGCAAACGGCCATAAGAATGATAATATTAAGTGAACTTACTCGCAAAAATACGAAGTTGGTTAATAATTAATTTTACTTGCTTCTAACGAATTTTTAATGAACAACATTATCTTTTAATTTTTTCAAGTCGTCCAACAACGTACCTTAGTTTAAAACTCTCGGAAAAATGAAATGGACATCGTCTCTTTTCTAAAGACATTTCATTCAAAAGTACAGATAAATAGTGTTGTCCACTTAAGACGACCGATTAAATGCAGATAAAAGGTGTTTTTTAGTAATTAAGTGCACTTCAGCTGAATTACATGGAAAACTATATGTGCAGCAAGAATTGGCGATTTGGACTCTCCAAAGTTATGACGAGAAAGCTTCCATCCCCGCAGAAATGAGCGCTTATAATTGGTATACTATTTTTTTCAACGTCACCTAATATAATATAAAAAATAGAGTCTGTACCAACTTCCACGAAATATATATTTTCTGTATTATTTTAATTATGTAAAACTCTTGTTTTTTTTTATTACCTCTCTGCCAACTGGAACCCATGCTAATTGAAACTTTTTGTCTTACTTTATTGAGTACTATCAAGCATAGACAGTTATAATACTGTTGTTGACATTGGTAGCTGAAATTCTGAAGTATACTTGGAAAATGAAATATTATTACACATTTACTTTGCTTCATACCCAATATATATTTTTCCGTCGACCTCCCTATAAAATGTGATTTTAAGGACGCATTTGCGTACCAAAAATGTCACTTTTTTGGACACCATTAATTTTTCGTCCGCAAACACTTTTCGTCCGCAAATGCTTTTCGTCCGCAAACACTTTACGGCCGCACTTTACAGCCGCAAACGCTTTTCGTCCGTAAACACTTTTCGTCCGCAAACACTTTTCGTCCGCAAACGCTTTTGGTCCACAAACGTTTTTCGACCTCAACAACTCTTACAATTCGGACTTCACTTTAATTTTTTTTCAAACTGTGACGGTCGACGGAAAAATTTAATATGCACCTCGGACGAAAACTGCTTTTTATGGCCTTACCTGATTGCTTGTCTCGGCTATCGCCTCAGCCAGCAATTGCAGGCATCGTCCATAAAAAGCCAATTTTTGGTCCTTGATGCATAAATAACTATTATTAAATGGACATATAATGTTTTACAAACGTAATTTACATTTTGTCGGCCATTGCACTTACCAATGACAGGTAATAGCATAACGTAAAATGTGTTCTTTATCTTTTTCCAATATCCAATATCTAAAAAATATTGTATAGTAGCACATGTACGCCACTAATAGAGTTTATGTATTTATATAAAATTCCCATTGAAAATATGATTTAAAAACTGTTTTTAATTTATGACAATAGAAAAAATATAGAGATTTAAACCGTATGCATTTTAAACATTAAAACCTCGAATATCTTTATAGTTTAAAACTACGCATTATAAAAAAATCAAATTTTTAATAATAGAGATAAACGTAGAAGTGCGACTGCTTTTGATTACGCAATGATAACCAGAGGAAGACCGCACATCCATTTCCTTATCTTGCGGTTTGCGTTAATTCGTTTGAAAAACCATCCACAAATCGTCGTTAATTAACTTCTACAATTACACATTCCACTAAAAATGAGGTTTTTGCTTACGTCTAACGTCCTACTATAAGATGCAATCGTTGCTTTTATCTTTTACGTTTCCATATGCAGTCAAGAATAAAAATGCTGTGGTTTTTATTAAAATAATTATATTACAATTTGCAGTTGCAAAATCTTTAAATATACAAATTTTGTACTTCCAATAAGTATGGCTAGCTTTCTTAGCCTTTAAAATTGCAAAACAAAACTTCAAAATAAATAGAAGAATGGCAAACAACAAATTCGGTTAAGAAATTAGCAGTCCCATTTCACAATCTAATTCAGTTTCTCAACATAAAGTAAATATTATTTCATTTGGCACCATTGCGATTACTATCTTTCTGCACATTTAAAACTATTTATATAAAAATAGGTACAAAAAGGTCTACACTGTTGTCTCAGTATTGTTTCAGAAAATATGGATTGCTGAGTACATATACAGCTCAATGTACAGTCGTGTTCATTAAAGTGTTGTACAGCATTTTTGGTTTGTGAATATGATTTAATTTCATACAGTTCAAAAAAGTGTTGTAAATACAAATATTTTGAAAGTATTCATCTACCTAGTTAACGATACAGCGTAAGCCTTTGTTGAGTAAAAACACAACCACCAATAAACGTACAACTATCTCTGTACAATACACTTTTGAACACGACTTTATAATTCGCTTTACTATAATTTCTTCTAAATATGTTATTTAGTGATTTATAGTTGCATTCATAAATTAGGAACTATTTTATAGCCATACTAAATGAAAATAATTTTTGCTCATACTATAGTTAATTAAATAGTATTTACATTTGCACTCAACTTTACCCTATATGATTCGACTAAAAAATATATTGCCTCTACAAAATACAAGACAAAGAATATTATCTAAATACATTTAGAAAATATGAACATAAATTGGAAGCTCTATTCAGAATTAATTTAATGAGGAATATTTCCAAAGAATATGTTGTTTTAACAAAATATATTTAGTGTCTCATCTTCATCAAGGTTTTAGAATATAAACGAACTTTAAAAATAATAAATACATGAATGAAAGTTTTATGTGTAAAACTACAAAGGTGATTATAGCAACATCAATTTTTACAAATGATGGGAATTACTTGTAACATATTCTTACAATAACATACAGTTTTACTGAAAATCCACAAAAATGCTTCAGACTTCTTCTAGAACAATTTGTATCTTCCACAACAACAAAAACATATATGTGTCTAGTACAACACTCTGAATTATCAGCTATATTGCAAGAACCTACTTGTCATGTTTGTCATGAGATACCTTTTAAAATCAGATTAAATCTATCCCTAACAGCATTCCAAAACGTCTTAGTGTAATTTACAAGACGAAAAGCTTTAAATTACCTCTTTAGACTAATTGTGTTGGGAACAATGAGCAGTTAAATATCAGCAACTTTCTTTATACATACATTCCAATCATTTTACTATGATTTGTAAACATAATCTTTCAAACTGGTTTGCGTGGTTTTGTAATTCATGCTATTTGCTATGTATTTCGCCACATTACAAAATTTAAAATACCGGGTGGCCATAAATATCTGAGATCCCGGTAGCCATGGAATTAGGAACTTATAAATGTTGGTTAGCATTATATTTTAATTATACTTAATAAGTATTGGTATGAAATGTAATAAAATGCAAATAAGAGGAGGGGAATGTGCCCTGGATTCTGCAGTTTAGCCTACAACTCGATTATAAAAATCTCCTGTTCTAACTTCAATACTTATTGCAATCTGTAATAATTTTTGACAGATAGGAATTTTAGTTGTGATGACACTAATGACATATACACCCGTATGCATAGTTGTTCGCCAGCGGCTAGCTGGCGACTCGCCGGAGTTTCGTTATGAATAGTATGTTGGCGGCACTGCATGTCTATGTCAAATTCAAAGTTAGCAGGTTAGGTTTTCCGTCAGTAGACGTACAGTGCCGCCAACATACTATTCATACGAAACTCCGGCGAGTCGCCGGCGAGCCGCTGGCGAATGGATACGGGTGTGTTTAGTTGGATTCATCACTTTATAAAGCGGTGTTGATTCCAAAGATAATGTGATATTAGATATTTATGGCCACCCGGTATTTGTTTGTTTGTTTGTTAATGGACAAGGTCTAGGCATGCAGAGTACCAGGTACCTTAGACACCGACTGCTTTGGTCATATGGTCAAAGTCCTACTTAATTAACGAACGTTTTTATAAAATTAAATAAGCTAAACTAATTTAAATAACAAAATGTTGTCCATTCATTTCCACACACGACTGTAAGCATTTAAATTAAAAAGTTAAGTTTAAGACCGCATAACTTTTTTAATTTCGATTTTCGGAAATGGGTTAGTAGCAACTTTTTGTATGGTTTTGATATATAGTACATTATCCCCTTTTAACTTATCGTAGCGGTATTTCAGAAAACCATTCATATGCTACACATCATTAGAATTAGAAATCCTTCTAAGTCTTGCTCTAAGTTTCTAACTTTGAGATTTCAGTAAAGTAGCTTAAACGAATTTAAAATCTGTCAAACTATTAATATCAGCAATATGGGTTAATGTCAGACGTTGTAATCTGAATAAAAAATAATTTTAGATTATTATAAATTTCACTCTGGTGAAAATACATAAAAACCTTTGATGCAAAAGTAAATTTTGGTACAATGTTTACCAAACACCGAATGGAAGTTGACAAGGAATCATATTTGGTCATATCTATTTATTGATTTATTGTTTTGGGCGTACATCGTTTAAGTACATTTTAAAAATATCTTGCTTTTATTTAGTTATTACTCATATATTATCTGTTGTTAAGTGCTCATTTAAGGTTTACACAAACTATTTTTAACAGATTTTTATTTGAAAATATTGTAAGCTATTCATGTGTAATGATTAGGATAATTCAGCCGTCATTGGAGAGATACACTCGAATAATAAAGCTTTATTATTTGTTTAAACATATTAATTGTCGCGATAACGAATATTATTGCTGTCAAACGATACCGATAGTGATTATTATTCATTGTTTGCACAAATAACGATAAAACTTGACACATTCTCTGAATTCAAGGTAGAAGATAAACTAAAGTTTGCTAATAATATTTACTTTATTTTGCAATGTGTAATATACACATACTCGAGTTCCAATAAAAACTTGCAATTGGCCGCAAAGTATTACTAAACCTACCTTTTGTATCTTACAGCACCGGAAATTACCAGATATAATCAATCTATTTATAAACGTTCGTCCTTTACAGATATAAACTACCTGCAATAATGTTAATGTAGTAGAAAATAGAACTAAACAAGTACATCTGCTAGCTCTATTTATTTAAAACGTTACATTCAGTAAAAGGCGATAATAGTGTTTTTGTGCAAACTTTCACCATATTAATCAGCTCTAGCTTTATTAACTTGCCTTGGTTTTTATTTTGTAAGGGCAGGTATCTTAGACACTGACTGTTATTGGCTACATGATCGAAGTACTACTACAATTTTTCTAAGATTACACACAAAACTTACACAATGGTCATTAAAACCTTTCCTTTAAATTCAAAACGCCAAATTTCGTCTTTAACCAAGTCTAGTTTGAAATTTTAAAGTGGATAGGTTTAAGATCAATAATAATCCACTACTTTTTTAATTAAAAGTCCAAAAAGTCTCACTACATTGTTAAACATTTCCGAAATAATTCCCCGACACAACAGTTTTTTGGCATAAATGATTAACCTGATTAGATGTGTTACAGGCTATATTTTTCAAGTGTAATTTAGAGAATTGCTTTCGCGCAACATAGATTTCAAGCAATGTGCTACTGGCCAGCAAAATCAACCAATCCCATTCGATTCTTCATTTAGAGATACTCAAAAGTCTTTGACAATTATCTTCATGTCATCCGAATACAACATATCAGATATTTTCACATCTTCCATTTTCCCAATGTCTTGTTTTGTACTATTTACTTTCGTTTATGCTTTTTCGATTCCTTCTCCTAGCATTACCTCAAAGACATATGTTGACATATAGTGCTGGCTTACTTCTGAATGTCGTAAATACATGGAAAGAGTTTTATTTAAAGGCTTGTTCAACTCCTTACACACAGTTGCTTCCCTATCCTCTGCAGTCATACATATCATGAATTGAAGCTTAAAATAATCCATGTGTTACCTATATGTTTACGCTTCACTCTTCTTCTTACTCTTAATATTCCTTGACAGCCTTTTACTAACTCACACAAAGTGTGCTTTTTATTAGCTATCTTCGAGCGTACTAAGTTAAGTCACGATATTAAAAAAAATGTGTATGTTAAATGAGATCAAGAATAAGCAACTGAGCTGATCAGGACACTTTGTCCGGCACTTGATGATTGTCGCAATATACAATAAAAATGTACATCCTAAATACAGCATCAGTTCAACTACACGGTATGTTTAACCATCATGTATATACATATTTGCTTAACACGATTTTTCAATTAAATGATAAAAATCAGTTTTATCTTATCTGTTTACTTGCAGTATCAAATGCAATTTAGAATAGTACGGTCTTCAATACACTGCATATTTGCCGAAAATCCCTTTAATCTTTGATATTAAAATAGGCTGTGAAATAATATTAGCTGTAATCCATCAAATACGATTCGCTTCATACTCAATAAACATGTCAAGTGCGCTTATAGTAGTGATTAATCGCATATTTGTGTAAGTTCCTGTGATTATATAATCTGGATAAACTTTAATAACGTCTTTAATTTGACGTGTGAACGATAATTATGTGCTCAGATTATGTTCATCAGCAGAACAAACTAGATAGGAAAAAGCAGTGTAAAAAGAAAAATTATAATAATAATTAAATACATTTTTATATTTTATATTTTTTACAGTTTACAACTGAAGTTAATAGCATATGCTTACATTTATAATACATAGCAAAATCGTTAATGATTTGCAGAAGCACTATGCTCACAATGTTGATTGTTACAATTCCTAATTTTATTATTAAGCTATCGTGATTTTATCTTCATAGGAACTTTTTGTTTACATTGTAATAATGTTGGTAAATATTGTAACAATTATGGGAATTAGCAATGTTATGCGTTGTCGGAGATGAATTTAGGAAAAAATGACTCCCGAAGAAACTCCTCCCAAAAAATGCTCCCTGAAAAACGCCCTGCAAGAAGTTCCCGAGGAAAAACAAATTTAAACTACAACACATACAATAATGTGAATTCTGATCGACATTACCCATAAATAACCGAAGTTTTTTTAACATAATTGTTTTAAACAAAGTGACAAGGGTCCTGGGTGGTGTAGCTTGAACAAGCGTCCACATTCGATCAGCAGAGTTAAACAACGCTGTCTCTGGTCAGAACTTGGATGGGAGTTCCACGGCTGCTTCTACCGGCGCCTCGTGGTACGGCTATCACGGAAAAAAGTTGGTCCCGGCGGTCATAACAACATCATGACAGTCGTTAGTGGGTTTGGCAGTCCTCATAACTGCACAGCGACGCCTATAATTGGCCTAACGGCTGTTGGCTGAGTGCGAATTAAATAAATAAATAAATAAATAAATAAATAAATAAATAAATAAATAAATAAATAAATAATTGTAGAACTGTAAAAATATACATAGTAGTCAAAATTGATAAAATATATCAAACTAAAGAAAATTATTTCAATTGTCAATTTTTACTACACCTAGCAACAAAAACAATTAAAGGAAAAACAGAAAACACCGTTTTAAAGTAAGACAAAGATGTAATCATCTTTACAATACTTGTGCAGTGACATAGTGAACAATATGAAGAGGCTTTTATTAGTTCACATTATTGAGCGTCTACTATATGTAGCTTTTGTAAGTAGTATAGCTTCCCTAAATATTATTTTTATAACTTGCTAGAAAAGGTTCGAGTTTTCTACATCAATTTTAGTTAGGAAATGACATACATTTCGGCATTTTTCTTAAATAGTTGGAAAATGAATATTTCCCTTTTTCAAAAATTTTGTTAGAAAATTATATACATGTTTACACTTTTTATATTGTGTCTGCCACGTGTGGAAACTCGATTATTCTAGAGTAGGATTGAGATGAGAAGACAGCGGTAAGTGACGTCATATTCCCCGACAGCCACCATTAACTGTCAATCATTGGCAACATTCTACCGCTCAACGATTTTTGAACGAGCATTAGTGAGGTCAGCAAACATTCGTCTCTTGCTGGAATACCCTTCGTTTCCACACTTGGGAAACAAATAACTATTACATCATTGATGTTTTGACAAAACAATAATGTTATAAAGCAAAACTTAATTGTCAATTATAATTGTCGTTTTGTAGCTTATGTTTGGTTTTCCTGGGTTTTCCAGAAGCGTTTTTCTGTAGGCTTTTCTTCCCGCGTGCATTTTTTCCAGAGGATTTTTTTCCTGGGCATTTTCTCTTGGACGTTTTACCAGGGCAATTTTTTCCGGAGGCCATTTTCCCGTACAAGGTTAGAGATAATGTAAAAGAATCCTTGCCAAGGTTGAAACTTCTTAATCCAAACAAAATTCGAAGGACTTTGACTATACAGGGTGTTTCTAAAATAATGAGAATACTTTGCAGATGTATTCTATGATCAAAAATAGGTAAAAAATTTCTAATATACCCGTGTCCGCAAATGTATACTACCTAAGATATTAAGCTTTAAAGTTTTAATATGGGTCAATTTTAAAGTAATGTGACATCTGGAAAACCATGATTAAATGGTTGGAAACGTAGATAATGTTGTCAAAATTACTTAGTTAAGTTGTTAATCAAGTGAATATACTATTAAAATTTAACGAAAATAAGTCAATTTCAGTTTCAGCAATGCAATGGTGAATTTTTTTTCGCGTGGAAAGGCGAATATGATGTTTATGTACAGCAATGCAAATGGAAATGGCGGCGAAGCTGCAAGGCTCTATCAAGAGATATTTTCAAATTGACAGCAGCCAAATCATAAAACGTTTGCTGCACAAAATTCCTATAATTTTGTTTAATTCCCTACATTAAAACTTTAAAGCTTAATATCTTAGAAAGGATTTATTTGCGGGCACGGGTTTATTCTTATTGATAGTAGAATATTTCTGCAAAGTATGTCCCCTTATTTTAGAAACACCCTGTATAACCACAGCAGTCGGTGTCTAAGGTAGCTGGTACTACGGCATGTCTAGATTTTGTCCATAACAAACAAACAAAAAAACGGCTGAAGATACATATGAAATTGGAAACAGCTCGTAGGCGAATTGAAAAATCCGTCTCATTGTAAAAGGCGTTATCATTTTACAATGTGCAGGGCAAATTGGGAAATTATTTATCATTTTGTAATCCTGATAAATTTAAGGCTTATTGGAATGAGACCACATAACTTTAGGTTATTAAGAAAATGTGCAATCGTTTGCTCAATTAGCCTAGTCTCATCCAGGCTTATTGTAATAAAGCCAAGATAATGAAGATGGATTAAAAACACTCAGCTAATAAGAGAATTCTCTTTCTATGCGGATTCTAAAGAAAGTTTGCAGGCTTTTATTGAAAGGAAACCGTAAGATTGAATAAACTTCCTATAATAAACCAAAACAAACTATTAAACTTAAAAATCGTATACCAGATTATTAGTTATCTTTATATACAAATTGCGGCAGGCAACTAGGACCATAGCAAAAGCAAGGGGACTTTACATGTGGCTGTAATTGTATTTAAAAATCCAATATATACCTTGTATTTATAATTATCCTAACAACTACGCTGCAATCGGGTTCTAGAAATTTTTTTTAAAAGATTTCTCGCATGTCAGAACATATAACCCCAAAATGTCACCCCCCCCCCCACCACCCCCCATATTTTTTAAAATGAAAAAAATCGAAAATTCGAATATCGAAAAAACGTTTGCTGAACCTGCTAATAGCAGGCAGCGGGCAGACAACGTCTTTTGGGTCCGCTAGTTACTATTATAAAATAATGATAATATTGTTAATCAGTTGTATACAGTTGATTTGATAGTTTACACATGTACTTCTTCATTTGACTATACATTTGCAGCAGATTTAGTAGTAGTGGTATTTTATTCATAATTTTATTCATCACCGTGGTGATGACATATCTAATGTCTCAACTTTGATTAAAATTAAAAAAAATACAATGCGTGTAAAACAATTATCTACAGAAAAATACAATAACAACAAAATACTATAAAACAAGATTTAATTTTCTACAAATCTGAAATCGGAAAGTTCATAGTAAAAATTGGCCAGAAAATGTTGTTTAAGCTTAACTTTAAAGTTTTCGGTTGGTGCATTTTTGAGAGTACTAGGGAGCGAATTAAACAAACCTATTCCGAAATTATTCGGTTTAGCAGATGTTCATATTTGCTGCGGAACCTGTATATCGTCTCGACTGCGGGTGTTGTAACCATCTTTATCTTCAACCTTGTAAGAAAAAATGACCCCCGGAAAAAGTTCCCCTGGAAAAACGTCCCAAAAAATCTGTAGAAGGCTTTACCCAGAACTTCCCTCGTCGACATTGTAACACTAAATAATTTAAAAAATCAAATTAAATTAGGAGTAAAAATATCTTCACGTTTCTAATGAATTAAATATATGTTCAAATAGAAAAAATGTATCCCGCTGAGGTTTGAACCCGCCGCATCTGCATAGCGCTCGTAACCACACCTGCATAGAAATCGTAACTGCAGCCACAGTCGAACTGGGCCATTAGGGCTATTACAAATGGGTGCGTCGCGCGCCTCTATTTAAGAGAATGCTGTTATTGTTGAAACGTTTTTATTCTGTTGTGACATTATCATGTATAGGTTGAGTCTTATTTTCGGAAAAGGTAAAGCCTAACCAATGTGAAAGTTATTACTTCCTTCTATTTCAAAATAAACTCAAAAATAAACAAAATTTTATTTTTTAAGGTGCTCACCCTGTATATATTTGTATGAAATTGTACCGGTTTCATGCGAGGTAGATATACATATAATATGTATGCAAAATATCGTCTTCCTCCGATAAATAGTTTTTCAGCTATACTGCCAACAGACAGACAGACGGAATTGAGAAAACCTCTTTTTCGTCATCTAGGGACCTTAAAACGTAAAGATCGGAAAAAATCTCGGAAGGTGATTTTTTCGTGATTACAATACTTCCTTCGTCTTTCAGGCGAAGGAAGTAAAAATGTCCTAAAAATGCCCCCGGAAAGAACACACCCGGAAAGAAATGCCTTCGGGAAAAACTCAACGTAAGCTGTAAAATGACATTTATACTTGATAATAGTAATTTATTATACAAGACGATAAAGTTAAACTTTATCCACGAGTGATTCGTTTAACGTCGAGACGAAGTCGAGACGTTAATGATTCAAGAGTGGATAGAAATAACTTTATCGTCGTGTATAATACAATATTTTTTTTCTATAGCAAGAACTTTAACAATTTCAAAAGAAAATAATGACAGTCAATCACATTTCAAAATGTCAGTAGCTAGATTGGGTTGCTACGATAATACGAAGCTGTCATATTTAATTTAAACAAAAGTTAGAAAATTAAATTACTTTATCTATCCTTGATGTTAAAGTGCTACTTTATCTACCCTTGCTGTTAAAGTAAAACTTGACCTTTTGTTTTGAGTTGATAAAAGCACACTTTAACATGTGCTAGAGAAAAAGAGGTTTTGCTTTATAACACATATACATCAGCGTTACAAAGTATTTAGGCCCCGGCTTCAATTTGTTTGACTATCTTGCTCCATTACTTCTTACGGTTTGCTATTTCAGTCCAATTTTCAATGCTTTGTTGATTCAGATCCTTCTTTTCAGCTTGTAAGCATTTCCTTTTCGGTCTTCCTCTACTCTACCTCTCTCTCCTTCACTTCCTGTAAGTACCTTTCGTGCAAGTCTATTACCTGGCATCATAAAAAGGGGTCCCAGCAATCTTACTGTCTATGTTCTAACTACATACCGGGTGACCAGGTATAATATACTTGGATGCCTATATTTCGCCATTATTTGTTGATTTCTCCTTTTACTTCTCCATAAAATGTCTGCAAGACCTCATAATATACTATAATATAGCTATTGCTTTACAGATATCTTGGCCGTCTTTCACATCCCATACGCCATTCATTTGTATATTACGATACGTCGTTATTTAAATTTCTTCGTTCTATGGCTTTTTCTATTACGTCTTTTCACTTTGTTCTTAGTTTTCCTCGTTTTCTTCTCCTGTTTGAGGCCCTCTTCCAAATTTGAGTTTGCAACCTTTACTCCGGCATTCTTTTCATATACCCATACTAAGAAAGTTGTCTTTTTCTATAGCGTCTGTTAATGCTGTTTCTACGTTCATTTTGTGTTTAATTGTTTCAGTTCTAATTTTGTCGAATAGTATCTACCTGTGGAAGCTATAACGCTAAGGCTTTGTAGTTAAAGAAATGTTTCTTATCGCCCTGTTATATTATAGAGCTTTTAATTCGAAATTCCACTCAGATGGAATAATTTATTGTCATTGATTGACATCAAATTTTTAATGCACTTTAACCATTTTCGTTTGATAGCCATTGGGACTCCAGCTTTTGCCTTCCTATGCTTTTCGATTCAACTAATATAAGAAACATATTTACCTTTGATTTCATTTCCCTGTTCTTTCTTTTTGGTTTCTGGCAGAACTACAATGTCTTCTTTAGTTCTGATGTCTTGTATGTTCTTTCCAACATCCTAACTTCAGACTCCTCTTCCGTTGACTTCGTTGCCATAGTATTTTCTCTTTCTTTTCTGTACAATGAGGATCTTTATCAAAAACAGAATCCCCCCCCCGCCGTATCCTATGGGGCTCCCTAGATTAGAGGTATGGATTTCCACCCGGGGATGTCTCCTTTTGGCGAATTTTTCATTTTGTTTATTAAAATATAATTTTTGTTTGTACCAGTCTGACCTTTCTCAACAAATTCTAAGCTTGTTTCCAGTGCTTTTATTCAATATCCACGCCGTGCCTTCGTTTTAAATTTGAAATTTTATTTCTGTTTCATTCGATGTTATATTTCCTCTCACTTCCATTTATTTATTTTTTGTTAGCTCGTACTCTAGTGCTTTTATTTCGAACTTTTTGAAGACATTGCTTAACTCTTTCTTTAATCATGCTATCGGTACTATATCAGTGTATCCCATACATTGACATCTTGGGTAATATGCTATTCCGTTACCTTTTACGTCATTTTATCTTACTTAAAGTACACAATTAAACAACTGTATTTATAGCGGGTTTTCTTGTTTTAAACCTCTTCTAAGTTCAAAGAGTTTGGATAGCCCTCCATTTATTACTACTCTATTCTGGGAATCTTCCAAAGGTGCATCAAATAACCATATTTGCTTTGAAAGAATTCAAGGCCCTATACATTTTACTCCTGTCCACAGTGGCATAAGCCTATTTAGAATATGCGAATAGTGAGTTTGATTCTACTTTCTGTTCATAGCTGTTATTCAAAATCTGTTTTCAACTAAAACTCTGGTCGATTGTAGATCTTCCATCTCGAAAACATCCTTGTTATTCTCATATATCTGGTGTCTTAATTTATTTTTTAATGGTTTTGCGAATACATACTTTGCAAGTTACCTACGTTCAGCACAAATACTCTTTTCTTGTATATTGGACAAAGTACTGCTCTTTAACAGGGCTCCGGCAATTTTTTCTCATTCCATGATTTCATCACAAATTCACAGATCCTTGTATGTAACCCCTTTTAATATTTGAGATTGAACCCCATTTTCTCCTGGACTTTACTACTTTTTATTTTTATTATTATTTTACACTTGGTTCTTTTCCACTAGTATCGGAATTATTTTATGTCTGTGGTCTTTTGTCCAGGGGGTTTTCGTCTTATTCCGCAGTCAAGAGTAACCCAATAAACAAATGTTAAAACCACTTACGTGGCTTGTATCTATAGATGTAAGGCGCATTTACATTGCCTGTAGTAAAATAGCTATTTATGTAGTAAGTTGCAAAATGGTCGTCTTTTTCGCATTACATACAGATTCTTTTCTAATTTTGACATATACAGTGTCACTTTTCAGAAATGACTGAAGCTTCGAAACTTCACACTTTTCGTAACTAGTGATCACGGCCTTCTCGATCAGCGTGCCTGCCGGCTCTCAGCGGCCTGTTCATTTGCGAGAAATAGCATTACAAAGTTGTGACTGGGCAAATCCGGGGATTGAAGTTCAGAACCAGGCCAGTGGTTTGAAACTTAGCTTTTATCTGTCAGTTTTGGTTTGTTGACTGGATTATTGTTCAGTGACTGAAAGGGTCTAGGCCACAACGGCCAATGACCACAACGGCCAATCGCTATTTTGGCTGTTGTGGCCATGACCACAACGGCCACCGTGACCATAACGGCCAAAAGCTGCCGCATAACCACAACGGCCAATTTGACCATATCGGCCAACTCGATATTTGACCATAACGGCCACCATGACCATAACGGCCAATTCGGAACCCCGCCTCATGCGCCATTTTGACCACAACGGCCACCGACGCCTATGTATTAGCGTCCCTGGCGACGTAGACCACAACGGCCAAAATGACCACAACGGCCAACCGTGGCGGGTGACCACAACGGCCAAAATGACCACAACGGCCAACCGTGACGGGTGACCACAACGGCCAAAATGACCACAACGGCCAACCGTGGCGGGTGACCACAACGGCCAACCGTACTAAACGGGAGATTGTGCGTGGGTGTGTGTGGGTATGTGTTTGTGTGGTGTATGTGTGTGTGTGTGATAGAAAAAGAGAGATAAAAAGCAATGTCGGTCTGGCTATATTTTGTGCCCCCGGCGAAAAATTTTTGAGGACCCCCTTCCATTACAAAAAGTTGAAATCAATAATACCCCGAATAAACAGTTAAAAAATGTTTTGATTGCCTTTGCTGTTTTTGTTTTTGAGCACCGCTTAATATTTTTTCATTCACTTTAGTTACTATTTCTTATTTTAAGAGAAGTCAGTTACTATGGTTTTAATTTACAACTAGCACTATTTTATTATGTTTTTTATCTCGCCTAAGACTGTTAAGAGTGTCTTTTCTAAAAACAAACATTTACAAAATATATGTAAAATAGTAAGAAGAAATAACTGGAGGACAATTCGTCGTTTAAGGCCCCTTTGGAACTCAGGGCCCCCGGCGATCGACAGTTCCACACTGTGTGCGAAAGTTATTTATAGATATTACTAGTGGGATAAAGGCATATTATTATGATACGAGTGTGAAAGTTGCCCGACGAGGTCGTAGATCAAGTCGTGTAATGACACGAGTATTATAACAAGCCTCTATCCACGTATGATATACATTTTTTATCTGTTTGCGTTTAAATTAATAAAAAAAAAAAAAATTTAAAAAAACTCGCTCGGACCTCGCTCGTATTTTAAACCTTTCGTGCAATAAAGAATTACTTTTTACACTTGCATCTTAATAGTTATTAAGGTACCAAGGGCATTATGAGTAAAATAAGAGCCCAAGATTGTTAGTGTACTAACCGAGGGCTTTGGCTCGAGGTGTGTACAACAATCGCGGGCTCTTAGCTCATAATGCCCGTGGTGCCTTCAAGGTTTTATGTCCTACCAATTTTCTTACCTAATTCATATTCATATTCAATTCATATAATTACTATGATACAGTATTTAAGATTGATCTAGTTAGCTGATCTAAGTTAGATTTGTGACATTAGCTGAGCTGTCATTAATTTTCATTGTGACAGTGGTGCATAATACAGTTGTATCCATGGAAACAAATACTGTTAATTTTTCATAATAACTCTAGTGTTCTTATGAAGAAAATAATTGCCCTGGAGCGTTATTTTGTATCTAAGATACCTTAAAATAGAGTCATTAATTTCAATTAATGTACTGGTAGGACATAAATAACTATAATAATTTGACTTGGCCAGTTTATAGAAAGCCCACGCCAAAATCGATTTTCCTTTTTTTACAAAAATTCTAGCTTAAAAATTTATATTTGAAAATAAACTTTAACGATTTTTCTTATAGTTAGTGGCCAAAAGGCAATTGCTAATTCTTTTGGTCGCAAAAATTTTGATATAACACCCTGTAGAACTTATCGAAGCAGTAATGCATGGTTTTAAGGGTATGGGTAAGTCCAGCGAAGTTTTCTTCGCCAATTTTTTCGGGTTTCAATTAAGTGAATTTTTTCGTTTTCTAAAATATTGTTACACCGGGTGTAAATGAAATCAGGCCCACTCCCTTATTTATTAAATAATTTTCATAAATCATCCAACTCAGTGGGCTTGGACAATATCGGAATCGACGAATAAGGACTACAAACGATAATAAACAATTGTATGGTAACGGCTGACTCTAAAGTTTTATGCGCTCCATGGCACTCTTATGCGCTCCATGGCACTCTAGACCCAAAGCTTAACAAAACTAAACTTTTTAGTTATCAAAAAGCAATTTAAGTACACCATGGTATGCAAACTTTTATCCTGATTTCAAAAATGTAAAAATATATAAAGTGTTGCATTTACGAAACCAAAATTGCTAAAAAAGGGAAAATACCACCAAATAATCTAGTTTTATGAATGTATTACCTGTACCAAATTTTATTCGTTTATCTTAATAAATAATAGAAAAATGGGGGGGAGGCTGGGCCAGATTTCATTTACGCCCATTATACGTGTTTGTTGTAAGCAATTACTCTTTTATTTCACTTTTTTAAGTATTATCGCTTCTAACGTGGCTAATAATTTGTTAAAAGGTTTAAAATGTATTGACAAAATTTTAGAATTTTTTGTGTTCTTTAAGAAACTTATTGAGACGTGAAGGCAAGGGTTTTGCTTTTTCCCGCATGAGTTGTTTAGCACAGATGGACTTTAATTAAAATTTTTGGGCAAAAGTAAAATTTTGAATAATATTTTTAAATTAGTTACCACCTAACTGAAAAACATTCAAATTTCAGCAATGAAATGAAACAAACTATATTCGGTTTAGACGTTAATATATTATGTAATATACTAAAATTAAGATAAGTAATTTTTTCTTCAAACGCCAGTAAAATATGGCATTATACTGCTGGATTGATGATGCTAAACTGTCACTTTATTGTCAAGCGGCAGATAATAATATCTGCCGCTGACAAGCGGCAGATAAAGTTATTATCTGCCGCTGACGACTTTATCTGCCGCTCGTCAGCGGCAGTTAAAGTTTTTATCTACCGCTCACAACTTTATCTGCGGCAGATAATATTATCTGCCGCTGACGAGATCCAGTAATTTTCTTCGAATTTTGTTCACAAAATTGTAAATAATTTGTTATAAAAACGTTTGTAGAAAAAATACTATATGTTATTCGGAGCAAAAGTATCTTTATGTGGCTCGTCTGTACCACTTATCTGCCTCGCAAGCTCGGAAGATAACCCGTCCAGCCTCGCCACATAAAGTATAACTTTTGCTCCTAATAACATAATATACTATTATAATATTCAATACACACGGAAATAGCAATGAAGAAATAAACATTAGAATAAATAAAAGTCGTGCTATTATCAGATCTTTAAATCCAATACTATGGGATAGAAACTTAAGGAGAGAAACAAAATTTAAGAATATGTAAAAAGATGGTAAATAGTGTTATACTCTATGGATCAGGAGCATGGGATATTAACGGAAAAAACAAAAAAAAGTTATTGTCGACCGAAATGGATTACCTACGTAGGAGCTGTAGAACAACAAGAACTGATCGAGTACGGAATAGCGAAATAAAGGAAAGAATGGGAGTTGAAAAAGATATTTTGGACGAGGTACAAAAACGACAGTTAGTATGGTTAGGACATACCAATAGGATGGAAGACATAAGATGGCCCAAAAAGATATTAAAATGGATACCAAGCGAGAGACGAAAACGGAGAAGACCAAGCGTAGCTGGAGAGATGAAGTGGAAGATGCAATGACTACACGAGATTTGAAAGAAGAGGATTGTTTTAATAAAAAAGAATGGAGACTGGGTGCGGAAAAGCGGCGTCAGCCGTAAAAAATCCGCGTATACAGTGTGTCCAAGATAAGGAGGGCCAGTATGGGGATCTCGGTAATGGTAAGAGATACAAATTTGGTTAAATGGGAAGAAAGTTGCGCAATTAAAGGACTAACAAAATTACGCCTAGAAATCCTTGATATGATTTTTCGTTTTTGAATTATCTAAAAAAACCGAATTTTTGGATTTTCTTTCTTATTTTTTTCTGGCGTTAATATTAAAGTTAGAGCAAAACTGATTAAACTTCTTTATAGCAACTTTTAGTGGAATTAATGATTACGTTATTAATTTTTTTATCCGACGTTTCGTCTTCGAGAAACCATCATCAACTTCATTTTTTTAAATACGATCCTGGTTTTTTTATGCCAAATTTGCAAAGCCCTTGTTACTCTGAATTCAACAATGTGCCACATATTATGGTTTAATTACGTTTCGAGCTTTTTTCTGATCATTATCAGAAAATTTTTTAGATACGGACCTGCATTTCTCATAATTTTGTAAAAATAAGTTCATACAGCAAGTTAGGCCTTTTTACATGCCGTTAAAATATTAAAATGCACATCATAATGTCATAATTCTGATACATTAATTTAATAAGCAACCAATAACTATTAACAATAAACAACAAATCAATGAACAAAAGATAGGCAGAAAGAATGAGAAAACGAGCCTTGAAACAATGTAATAGGTATTTAACGTTTTGAAATAGAAGAAGAACTTAGAAGATTGGTTCTTGAAGCCTTTCAAAGTATAACGCCAGTATTGCTGAATAATGTTTTAGATTCTACAGTTAGAAGATGATATTTATGCTTAGAGAATGATGGCAACCTTTTCGAATACCTTCTGTAAATTTAATACCTATTAAATGGTTTCGATGTTCGTTTTGTTATTCTTCTGTCTATCTTTTGTTCATTTCTTTTTTGTTTATTGTTAATAGTTATTGGTTGGTTATTAAATTAATGTATCAGAATTATGACATTATGATGTGCATTTTAATATTTTAACGGAATGTAAAAAGGCCTAACCCACTGTATGAAATTATTTTTACAAAATTATGAGAAATGCAGGTCCGTATCTAAAAAAAAAATCTGATGATGATCAGAAAAAAGCTCGAAACGTAATTAAACCATAATATGTGGTACATTGTTGAATTTAGAGTAACAAGGGTTTTGCAAATTTAGCATCAAAAAACCAGAACCGTATTTAAAAAAATTAAGTTGATGATGGTTTCTCGAAGACGAAACGTCGGATAAAAAAATTGATAACGTAATCATTAAGTCCACTAAAAGTTGATATAAAGAAGTTTAATCAGTTTTGCTCTAACTTTAATATTAACGCCAGAAAAAAATAAAAAAGAAAATCCAAAAATTCGGGTTTTTTAGATAATTCAAAAACGAAAAATCATATCAAGAATTTCTAAACATCATTTTTTTAGTCCTTTAATTGTGCAACTTCCTTTCCATTTAACCAAATTTGTATCTCTTACTATTACCGAGATCCCCATACTGGCCCTCCTTATCTTGGACACACTGTATATACATATACATATACATATACTATTATAATGATTTTAATTTAAAATTAAAAGGAGGGAGATTACAAAACAAAAGAACTCGGCAACCAGGCCAGTTTGTTATAAAACGTTTTAGTAATATCTTCTAAGGAAATATTAAAAAAAAACACCAGGAGAAAACGTTTCATTATTACTTACCTAGCGCTATTTCCAACGAAAATCGATCGAATTTGGTTGCTGGTATGTTTGGCTTCATCCATTAGTATCTTTTTCAGACATAAGGCTTTCTTGCTCCTTGTAGCATCCGCCAGATGATTGTGATTGTCGCCAAGTTTAAAAAAAAACTGTTTGATTACAAGTTGCTCTTGCCGGACACTTTGCCACCACACAAACGAGATAAACTATGTCGTATTTATAGGACGATAGCGCGATAAAAAAATCACCTGCATTATTACGAGTTAGTTATTTGAAGCGGAATATTCAAAATTGAAAGATGTCCAAAATTCAAAAGTCACAACAAAACAATGTTAAAGTCGCCGTTACGAGAATAATATCGATAAGAATATTATCGATACACTGTTGAAATATAATCTGTAAACTCTTTATATAGTTAATGACTAATGCCATCCACCAATAGAAAGCTACTTTGGGATAATTAGTACACCCTCCTAGTTAAAATTGGACCATGGAATATACTCCCACTACATATTTTGAAAAAGAAAAAATGAAATAGTTTAACTTAGAAAATTTAAAAATAGGTAAAGACGTTTAGTAACTTCTTTCGGATTTTTTTTTCCAATTACTTTGATTCAATATAATTTCTAACAGAATATTTTGAAATGTTTTTTCAAAAGTCGAATACCTAAATTATTGCAAAATTTTTTAAATAGATCAGTATTTAAGCCTGTTTTTAGAAAACCTAATTTGATTAAAAATTGTTTTTATGTCCTACCAGTACATCAATTGAAATTAATTACTCTATTTTAAGGAATCTTAGATACAAAATAACGCTCCAGGGCAATTATTTTCTTCATAAGAACACTAGGGTTATTATGAAAAATTAACAGTATTTGTTTCCATGGATACAACTTTATTATGCACCACTGTCACAATGAAAATTAATGACAGCTCAGCTAATGTCACAAATCTAACTTAGATCAGCTAACTAGATCAATCTTAAATACTATATCATAGTAATTATATGAATTGAATATGAATATGAATTAGGTAAGAAAATTGGTAGGACATAAAACCTTGAAGGCACCATGGGCATTATGAGCTAAGAGCCCGCGATTGTTGTACACACCTCGGGCCAAAGGCCCTCGGTTACTACACTAACAATCTTGGGCTCTTATTTTACTCATAATGCCCTTGGTACCTTAATAACTATAAATCGTTATTTTTGATACTTGCTTTATGTTGCTAGCTATAATAGTATAATTCCTTCATTCAGTACTTTTTTAATACTTAGCGCAACTTTTCCATAAAAAAAGGTTTTTGACAGCTGCTGGCCGCAAAAAAGGTGTAAATTGATAAATACGCATTTTTATTTTAAAAAAACCATTTTCCGCGATCTTGGTTAATACTGGAATACTGCATATGTACTAGGACCCTTTAGCTTATTTTTGAAAATTATTGAATTCTAGTTTTGTTGATCCATAACATAATCAATTTTGAGGAATACCAAAAGTTCTTTGGGCCAACAGATGGGCAAGACACACAGGAAACACAAAATATTGATCATATTTCAATCTTTAGCCTCAGTCTCAAAAAAATTTGCTGAATTTATTGCATTCAGTGTTGTCACTTCAATTTTTTAGGGCCAAGGGCACTATTCTTTATAATTATAGTATGTCTTGGCTACATACTGATGTGATGCACTCTTGGGTTATGCTAAAATGTATAGGTACATTTTTGTATTCTGCAGGTCATTTAGAATCTATCCATGTTAAAATTTCACTATTTTGAGAAGAATAACAGTTTTATATTTAAATTTATTTATAAATCTAAGGTGCCGTGACTAGTACCAAATGAATATAAGTGAGTTCAGTTGTTAATGAAAAATTGTTTTATAGTCTATAGTCCTGAAGTGTTTTTTTATTCTATTATAAGCGATCAAAATTGGCAAAAATCGATTTCTAGAAATTCATTTTTTCAAATAGTACCGTGGTGGGATACTTTTTTAAAAGCTACACTTTTCGGCGGTCTAATTGATACCAATCACACAATGCTTATCTTATAACAAAAAGTGCAAGAGTTGATTTAGTGCCTTCTTATTTCAATAAATCGCGTTTTTTTAAAGTTTGGGAATAAAAACTTGTTAGACCCGATTTGCGATTATAAAGTTTTCAAAATTTGATTTTTTTTTTTAGGTAGAATTTTTGTCATAACCTAGAGTGTTTCAGGTATCTCAGGGCTTACATTTGCCGTTAAAATTATTTGAAAAGACCTTAGGGTTCCCGAGATACGCCTTAAATTGCGCTTTTTTGAAAATTTCTACAGGGCGTCACATACAAATTTTGGAGATGCGACTAGAAAAATTAGCAACAGGCCCTCGGTGACTATCGATAAAAAAAATTTAAAACAATTCCTTAGAGCCGATTTAAAATTTCTTCAAAATCGGATCACGCCTTTCCGAGATATAGGAATACGTACGTACGCACGCACCCACAGACAGACATCTTCTTAAAAATGCTGGATTCGCATAGAAAAATACGCTAAACCGCATTTTTCCTTAAAATAGTGAAGTTGAAATTGAGACCGAAATCATAACTTGCCCATTACTCCCTGCGGACTATGGGTACGTTTTTAAACAAAAGAGAATTCCTTGTTTAAGTTTGAAGTAAAAGTCGTTCCTTCGAAGTTGTAAGTTACATCCTTATTGTAGAGATATTTCGAATTTAATAAAAAATTATTATTAGCCATTTTTTAAGTAACAACTCTTATTACATCCGAAATAACTCGATAACAAAGCCGTGTAACTTAAAAATTCGAAAGAGATACTTTTTGCCCAAAATTAAGAAAGGAATTCTAAAATGCTACGAGATTTAGAAAAATCGAGTGCCGTACATTTATTTTTTAGTAAAAGGGGCGGTGTAACGAAATTGCACGCCACTGATTCGTCATATTTTTTGAAAAATGATGAAAAAAGAGCTGTTATTTAAAAGCTACAATATGCAAAATATTTTTAAAGTTCTATTTCTATTGTGCGATATATCGTAAAAATTATAAATATTAAATAGAACTTCAACATCACGTCCCGAAGTTACGTATAATAAAAATGGAACACGGTGTAACCCACCACGGTTGGCCGTTGTGGTAATTTTGGCCGTTGTGGTCACCCGCCAGGGTTGGCCGTTGTGGTCATTTTGGCCGTTGTGGTCTACGTCGCCAGCGACGCCAATACATAGGCGTCGGTGGCCGTTGTGGTCAAAATGGCGCATGAGGCGGAGTTTCGAATTGGCCGTTGTGGTCATGGTGGCCGTTATGGTCAATTATCGAGTTGGCCGATATGGTCAAATTGGCCGTTGTGGTTATGCGGGCGCTTTTGGCCGTTATGGTCACGGTGGCCGTTATGGTCATGGCCATAACAGCCAAAATAGCGATTGGCCGTTGTGGTCATTGGCCGTTGTGGCCAGGTCCCGACTGAAATGTTAAATTAGGTTAGTTTTACATTAATTCTGTGTATTCTTTAATAAAATTATTTTTTTGCATTTAAAAGACTTCTTAATTGAAACTAGCGTATCAACCGCAGCAAAAAATACAAAATGGATTTTTACAGAAGCAACAAACTAAATTTGCAATGAACGAAAATGCGTACGTAGAAACGTCAACATTTTATATCAATATGATGGCGTTTGTAAATTGTTCTTGCGCGCAAAAATCAAGCATTCTGTGCGCTCGAAAAGATTAAATTGAAAGAATTTTGTTGACTGCGCCGCGCCTTCTACAGTTTAAACGCTGAGCCAACTCTTCCAAATCCCCGGGTAACTAGCGCCACGCGGAACACTGAAAAGCTTGCAAATGAACAGGCCGCTGAGAGCCGGCAGGCACGCTGATCGAGAAGGCCGTGCTACTAATAATAGTATATCAAATTGACATACGAAAAAGCTAAAGCGCATCTACTTTATCTTTAATACATAGGCATTTATTTGACATGTCATTTATAATTTCATCAGTTTAAGGTTTAAAGAACCATTTTTCCCAAAATTAGAAAAATTATTCTATAAAACACGCTTCCTTCGTCTCGAATGCATGCGCTACACAAAATGAGGTAGTATTTCCTAACTGGTTTTATAAATATGTAGCTATTTTTAATTTCCATAAAAATATAAATAAAATACAGTATTTTAATTTTGGCAGTTTATGTTCTTTTATTGTCAGTTTCCAAATATTACAAACATCAAAATATCAAGTGGTGGACTAGCCGGGTTGTGAGAGAAATAAGCATATTCAAGTTGCCTAAAATTGTACGGAACATGGCAGTTCCATGAATAGGAAAAAATTCAAATACCATGAGATAAAAAAAAATGATTCTGAGCAGGCCTTGATATGTGTTATACGTTTGGCAGTACTGAAGTGTATTGTCAGTCTATGTCAAATTCGAGATTTGCAGGTTAAGTTTTACGTCAGTATGTGCCAAACAATAAACAAAACCTAACCTTTTAATCTCGAATTTGACATAGACTGACAATACACTTCAGTACTGCCAAACGTATAACACATATCAAGGCCTGCTCAGATTCATTTTTTTATCTCATGTTACCACGGCCTGCTGAATTATGTGACAAATGTCACTTTATACGGCCTGGGCATTTTTTTGAAATCCATTGTTGTGTTCATTTCTGAGAAAACGCCAATTTTGGCCATTTGGCGCCACATACCCACGATGACATTTAAATGACAATGGCTGTCAAGACTAATTCGTGTTTAGAAATGATTTTTTAAATGCAGTATCAGTAGGATAAGGACTTATTGTTTTGAATGTAATATAAATGTGAATGGTGTAATCTATTATTTAGTGTTGTGTAAGTAGGTACCTTAGAGATCTATAGTTTTAATATTTTTCTTGAGAGAGGTGTGGAACTCCAAAAATTCCTAGTTGAAGACGGATTAATATTTTCAGGCAGGTATTTTTTGGATAGCTCACACATTTGCTCCAAAATAACACATGATATGCAGATAATCGTATTTCTTACAAATTTGGAAGATGTTCTAGGTGGTAATAGTAATGAAGTATTTTATTCTGTGTGTTATTGCAAGGTTGTAAGTTTATGTGTAATTTATTGTAAAAAATTTCAAATTAAACAGTTAAAAGTTATTTGTTTTATTAGATATCTATTTGTAAATGTAGTAATTAAAAATGTACTAAAGGAAGTGCAATGTGATTTTATAGTCTTCGCCCAGAAGAAGTTACTCGGAAACACCTTTCTTGAAAGCTACAACTAACAATTCTTTTCCGTTGTTTATGGATACCTATTTAAATAAAAATAGAAAATAGAAATAGCTAAAAAGGTACGTTATTTGAAGCACAGTTCGATAATTTAAATTTAGCTTTCTGACCTTTTCTTTCGTAAAACTTAGTTGGAGGTAAATTCATGATAAGATCTTCCCCAATTGGTATATTTGTACGTTGTAGAACCGCTTTCTATTTTAACAATACCAAACGAAATCAAAAGCAATAATAACGAATAAATTAATCAACAAATTATACTGTGAACGTAAATAATGTAAATGAGAAAATACACGAAAAAACTAGCAGGAAACTGATCATAAAACACAATAGAAAATCAAAGTAAAAAATACACGGGAGGGTTATATTATTGTTGTAAAGTTTAAGAAACGTCGTAAATTTTAATCAAATATATGTATTGTAGTCTACGCAGTAACTGATGTTACACTGCAAATTTGAAATTCCCGCTCGTTAAGGTCACTATATCAATAAGGTACCGCCATTAGTGATTTTTTATATCTATCCTTGTCGCACAATTTTCTCCAACTGGGGATAAAAACACATAACCTAACAGATTCCTCACTTTACAAGTGCCATTACACCAAAAAGAAAATCCCCAAAAAGTAGTGTCTTCCCTATTGCACTTGGTAAATTTGTATTTGTTATCCTTATCTCACAATTTTCTCACATTCTCAAGCGAGGAATAGAATGGCGGTACCTTATTGATATAGTGACCTTACCGCTCGTGGGTATACAGCGCTCTGCGGAGAATCGCGAAACTTCACATATGCCCAGCACGGCCTCCTGGATTAGTGCGAGACTGACGTCTCTACGCGGCCCGCCACATTTGCATATTTTTTGTGATTCTGAGGCCAATAAGGTCACTATATCAATAAGGTACCGCCATTACATTCCTCGCGTGAGAATGTGAGAAAATTGTGAGATAAGGATAACAAATACAAATTTCCCAAGTGCAATAGGGAAGACACTACTTTTTGGGGATTTTCTTTTTGGTGTAATGGCACTTGTAAAGTGAGGAATCTGTTAGGTTATGTGTTTTTATCCCCAGTTGGAGAAAATTGTGCGACAAGGATAGATATAAAAAATCACTAATGGCGGTACCTTATTGATATAGTGACCTTAGAGGCCAACGTACTTTGGCGCCATCTGTTGGGTTTTTGATAAATTATCTGTAACGTAGGCGTGACTTTCTAGATTAATATTAATCCAGGAGGCCGTGGACGTATGCAACCAAAGGCACAAGTGCAATACAGTGACTATATAGTCACTGTAAAGTGCAACGTACTGTAGCGCCTCTACAAACCATAAAAAACGCCTTGAACTAAAAATGCGGCGGGCCGCGTAGAGACGTCAGTCTCGCACTAATCCAGGAGGCCGTGATGCCCAGGCCGCAAACAGTGACGTTTGTCAAACAATTTAGCAGGTCGTGCATGTTACTATTTGCTATAAGAGTAACCATTGATTAATTACACTTAAGATAACTCAATGTAATAGCCGACAACGGAGTCGAGAAAATTGTTCTATGATTGGTCACTAGTTGGCGCAACGCTCGCGAATTCAGAAAAATATTCCCAGTTACTCAGTCGTTACCTGGGACCCAAACCCCATTTTGCGGATACAAAGTTTGTTTAAAATATCCTATTCCCACACAGATGGCACAACAAAAATTTAAGTGGGGGGACATAGCTCGTCTCATCTGTGCACCATGGTCTATCTCATTTGCATAATTGCATATTTACCTGGGAGTTGGGGATTACTTGGAAACGATTACCTTTATTACTCACTCAACTTTGCCTACTTCACAATAAGATTGTAAAAACATTTTCGTTGGAATTTGTTGCAGTAAATAACGCAAAGCAAAACCAAAAGATTTTTAGATATAAATTTATTAAAATATAATAATAACATTAACACAATAATAATATATACAGGGTGTTTCATTAATAATTGGAAATATTTTAACTGTAGAATTCTGGGCTTAAAATATTAATATTTAACCCAAATCACTTAGATAAAATGTGGCTCGTTACTGAGATATAGGGTGTTTTATTTAAAAATTTAAAAATGATTTTTCCCCATTACTTTAAAACTATTTGACGTATCCGTATCATATTTGGCAGGAAGTTTAGACACTGTAAACCATGCTAAATTATGTTAAATAAACGTTTCTGGCTACTACCAGAGGCGTACCACAGGGGCAAGTGAGTGGTTGACCCTTCCCAAATTCTACGCCACTGGCGGAATTGCCATTTTAACACAATTTTTCGATTCTCCAATACTTTCTATGTAAATAACATACTCTTCCTTCGTCACGATAACGTCATTATTTTTCGAGATATTTAAAGTTAAACATAAAGCTGAACAGTTATTTTGATTTTAATGTGTATTAATTATGTCGGTGTTTTTTGTCATAAGATTGCATTTATTACGCAAATGAAACTTTAATCCGTATTAACAAAAAACATAATGTTATTTATTGAAATTTCTTGAAACTAATACATAGATGCATTCAACATAAAAAAAATGTATCCATGTATATGTTTACTTTATGAGGGCTAATTGCTAATTTAGTACCTATTTTGAAATCCGGAAGTGACCTTCGGCTTATCGGTTGTCCCGTCATTAGTGACTCACGCCTAAGAAGGCAGTAGAAAAGCACGTGCTCGCTTGTGGACAATGTTCCTATTGGCCCGTTTTAAAATTCCCAAAAAAAAAATGTGCGACTTAAATTTTTCAGGCGTTATTTTCGATTACGAAACGAAAAAGGCCCATATTGTTATAAATTGTCAATTCAGGCAAATTTTAGGCAAAACATTTAAAACAGGCAATTTTAGGCAAAAATAAAATATCTGTAGAAGCATCCCCTCCTCTGAAAACGAATTTATAATTTATTAAATTATCAATATCTATTAGCAAAATAAACAGGCAAAATAGGCAAAATCCGGCCTTTAGTAATCATTAATCAATAACATTAAATACGATTATTCTAGAAAATAACTAAACACTATACATACAGGCTGTTTGATGAAAAATGTTTCAACCCGTAACTTCCTTGTTTATGATCGGATTTAAAAAAAATAAGAATAAAGAAATGGTTTTCCAAACTCTGCAAAATAGTGCTAATCTTGATTTTTTCATTCCCTTCTTAAATGCGTAACGATAGTCAGTTGTTTTTTCTTAAATGGATATAGATATTCAAGACAACGTTGAAAAAAATGTGAGTGGGGCCACTTTATAGAGCCTGTCAAACCATTTTTATACTTTTTTTAGTTATTAAAATCGGATAATAAATAAAGAAGTTATGGAATGGAGCATTTTTTATCAAACAGCCTGTATACATATATGGCTAATTGAAATATGTAGCTATGTCACAAAATTTGAAAATAGAAGACAGTACGCTAATGAGATGCAAAATAAAAAAACTTTGTGAAGAGTATGTCAATTTTTTAAAAATCTAAATAGGTAAATTCGATTGATATTGATTAACTGATATAAAAAGTCGAATGTGAAGAATTCTTGTTTGTTAAAAATAAAACTTTATTAAAAATTATTGTAACAAATTAGAAACTTACCTCAAATTAATCAATTACACTGATAACAAATGCGACTACTAAGTGAAGCACAAAACAGCAACTTAAAACAAAAACTCACAATCGAAAACTCACGCACAGTATACACCTTACAAAAAGGGTCACCACTGTCGGAATGAAAACAAAATGCAATTTATTCTGCTTTTAAACATTCTTCAAATTGTATTTCAAATTAAATAGCAATTTAAAAGTAATATATTTGTGGTCCTAATGCCGATAATCTATTTCCACTGATTAACCAATGGTACTTCTAAAGAGGGATGCCGCCCCTTCCTTGAACAGGTAATTCCACAATCAATGGTTCCACGAACCGATAATAACAAAGGACTACAAAGTCTTGATTAAGTATTTTCAATTAGGTACCTATAACAAGGTTTCTCTTGTATCAAATGTGTTAGAACATTGTCAAAGTCCCAAACAACCACAGGAATTTTAGTTTAATCCGTTGTTAAGAAATTCTTTTTAAAAAAATTACAAAACTAAAAATTTGAAAATTCTCTTAACATGACTTTAAATCAAAATTACCCAAAAATTGAAACATTGAAAGTTGACATTGTTTAATGTAATTTTAAAAAACTATTTGACTATTTGACTCGTTTCACTCGTGATTTACCTGTTTTTTTTTGCGTGACCAAGTGTCTTTAATCAATGGCGTGACTTATATGCCTTCTAAGACACTTTTGCCACAAATAGCTATTTTTATTTTAATATTTTCAAATCGAATAATATCTAATAAAGGAGCAATTCTTTAATTTCTATCTCGGCATTCCTAAAGTTATATTATAAGTAATAATTCTTTGATTATTTCATTGATTAAATTATTCTAAACCTTTGGTCCTTAATAAGACCATCCAAGACCAAACAAGACGATCCCGAGGACGATCCTAAGTTCAAAATTGTTCAAAGAATGTTTTAAGTCATGAGTTATTAATGCGTGAAGTCGTATTTGAATGAGTGCCATCTGTATTAGAGTAGCTTGAAGCAATGGGTCAGATGAATCCGGTAACAACGCGACGTTGGAAGACCCTGGGCTCGCAAGCTCCATCTAGAGCCGCATTGTCAAACACGGGCGCCGTCGAAAGTAGTGGCGCCATCTGGCGTTCGCCGGCGTATTAGAGGGTCCGCCGGCAGACGTATGAATAAGCTATCTGAAGTGTAATTAATCAATGGAGTAACCGAAATAGTGGAGTACTTGAAATCTGAGAATGGCTTGGTAACGATTCCGGCCATTATTTTTTTTTTTATTTTTTTATATATACTTCGGGTCTGTATTTATGTCTGGAGGTGAATGTGACCGCAATATTCAATGGAGGAGGGGATAAATTAGCCCGAAAAATGTGCAAAAATGGGTTTTTCACGGATGCCTTCGACAATTCAATTCGAAATAAAAAAACGTTCGAATAAAAAATGGAGCTATTCTGAATACAAACAATTTGAGCTTGGATTTACGAAAATCGGTTAACCGGTGCGAAAGTTACAGCCCTTTGACCGACCTCGCCCGTTGGAATTGTTTCTCAGGGATTTCCTACTCAGGGCGGTCGGTCGGATCCTGTTTTTGGGGGGATGCCATGCAATTAGAGCGTCCGTGTTTTTTTATTTATAGTTTCACGGGCATACGAGAAGATGTGCCACGGGTAAGGTGTTTGGTCTAAAGGGGGCAGAGGGGGAGGGGGGCCGCGAAAACCCATTCAAACTCGCCTAATTGCCTCTGTAATTGGCCTATTTCAAAAATCTTAACGCCAAAAAATCCCACGCTGTGCCTCCTTTAACCAACACAAAGGATTTTAAAAACGCGCGGTAAATAAAAAAATTATAGCAAAAAAAGCCTTTTTTATTAATTTTTTTTTAATTAAAATTGATTTTTTGGGGGTAAAAAAAAGCGAAGGGTGTAAAAAAACTACATGATGGGACGCAGTTTTTTCTTCCCCACAATCTGGACTCGAGCACATTTTTGTCCGGTGGTTAGAAGGAGAGGGGCGGAGGGTCAAAGTTCCGGGCCCCTAGCAGGGAGACGGAAAGGGTGACAGTATTTACACTTGGTTCATAATGAAGATCTATCGTTCCTCTTCATGATATATTTGTCTCAATTTCCTACGGTAATTAGGGCGTGCAGGAGCCCGAGATACAAATTAGAATCTGCAATGCATTTTATGCCGCGTAGCAGCGGGATGCCGGGGGCGTGGCTTACGCTCCCACTCCCGACTGTTGTACACTGCTGTACCTCACTAACGCATTGAAATACTTTTAGTGTCTGTGTGTGTAGGAGCGCGGTAAATTACGATTCAAATTTTTCAACCTTATTTTGGCCACATCTTCCTCAATTTTTGTCGGAATCGCTTACTTTTTTTTGTTATTATTCGCGTATTTCCCGAGTATGCTCTTGCCACACACAGCGGAAAATAAAAAATCTGGTGTGATACACGCACACAACTTCCTTTTACAGTAATCTTATAATTAGCCAAAAATTTGATTTAAAATTTTTAAGCATTTGTCAAAAATTTTCAAAAATTACAAATTCTACAAAAACGGTACAAAATAGAGTGTTAGTTCAAGAGACAAATTTTGTCTAGAATTTTAAGCTGAATTCAAAAATGTAATAATATACCGGGTGTTCTATTTAAAATACGAGTTAATAAAAAAAAATAGAAAAAAAAAACAAAAGAAACCCATTTTAGAAGTATTCAACTGGAAAATCACCTATCTCACATCAATACACATTAAAAATGTAATGAAAATGTAAAGTTTAAAAAAAATCGTTAGAGCCGTTTTTGAAAAAATCGAAAAAAACTGAAAAATCACAAGAGTAAACACCTACTTTCGGTTATGCGATTTTCTTCAAAAGCTTGCTGTCGCATCTACATAGTACACAAAACTTATATATGAAGTTTTAATGCCATACTTCTTTCCGTTTTTTGAGATATTCTGTTCACAGACAGACACACACACAGACACACACACAGACAGACCAATGAAAAAAAATATGTTTTTTGGGATCAGGGGACTCTAAAACGTAAAGATTTGTTGAAAACTCAATTTCGAATTTTTGGGGTGAATCCAATACTTCCTTTATTGTAAAAGGAAGTAAAAACGGGGCGACTGTAATAGCTTTGTTTTGTTATTGGTGGTCATTTAGCTTGATTATGTTATACAGATTTTTGAGTGCTCGAAGAGCTGTTGACTGTCGTCGATTATCCGTTGTTGATTAAGCCACGCCCCCGGCATCCCGCTGCTACTCGGCATAAAATGCATTGCAGATTCTAATTTGTATCTCGGGCTCCTGCAGGCCCTAATTCACGTAGGAAATTGAGACAAATATATTATGAAGAGGAACGATAGATCTTTATTATGAACCAAGTGTAAACACTGTAACCCTTTCCGTCCCCCTGATAGGGGCCGGGAACTTTGACCCCCCGTCCCTCCCCTCCTAACCACCGGACAAAAATGTGCCTAAGTCCAGATGGTGGGGAAAAAAAACCTGCGTCCCATCATGTAGTTTTTTTACACCCTTCTCATGTTCTTACCCCCAAAAAATCAATCTTAATTTAAAAAAAATTAATAAAAAAGGCCTTTTTTGCTATAATTTTTTTATTTACCGCGCGTTTTTTAAATCCTTTGTGTTGGTTAAAGCAGGCACAGCGCGGGATTTTTTGGCGTTAAGATTTTTGAAATAGGCCAATTACAGAGGCAATTATGCGGGTTTGAATGGGTTTTCGCGGCCCTCCCTCCCCCTCTGCCCCCTTTAGACCAAACACCTTACCCGTGTCACATCTTCTCGTATGCCCGTGAATCTATAAATTTTAAAAAAAACGGACGCTCTAATTGCATGTCATCCCCCCAAAAACAAGATGCGACCGACCGCCCTGAGTAGGAAATCCCTGAGAAACAATTCCAACGGGCAAGGTCGGTCAAAGGGCTGTAACTTTCGCACCGGTTAACCGATTTTCGTAAATCCAAGCTCAAATTGTTTGTATTCAGAATAGCTCCATTTTTTATTCGAACGTTTTTTTATTTCGAATTGAATTGTCGAAGGCATCCGTGAAAAACCAATTTTTGCACACTTTTCGGGCCAATTTATCCCCCCGTCCATTAAATAGTGCGGTCACATTCACCTCCAGACATAAATACAGACCCGAAGTATATATAAAAAAATGTAAAAAAAATCATGGACGGAATCGTGGGCCTTTTTTCCAGTACTCCACTAAAATAGAAAATGCAATAATTACTTTAGTAGCTAGGCAACAAGCAGGTACAATAGCTACTTATTGCCTAGCTACCAATCTGACGATTGCATTTTTTATTTCGGGGACGCTTATGACAAATAGTATTTGAACCTTTTCCAACTCATGGAATTGCCATGTTTCCTACAATTTTAGGTAACCTGTATAACGCGAATGGGGTTTTTATTAATATTTGTTCACATAAACAATTTTCCAGCTCGTGCGATAAAAACAGCAATTTCGATATTCGAATGACAACAATCATTATAATGTGAAATTTTAAGAAAAATGTTTTAGATCTGGAAATTGCCTCACTTTCCCTGAAATACAAATTGATTACTAGATTTTGACTAAGTAGTTTTGTAATCCGGGAAATATCCCTCTATGAAAACTGACAATTCCTATTAATGCAAACATTTCATAAAGAATACTGCATCCGGACTTCTATTTTTGTATAAATTATAAATACCCGCGACTTCGTAAGTAAATGATTGTTTTTCCGGGCACAAACAAGATCCGATTTCACATCCACGTGCTTGAGTATCCTAAAGGGTAACTTATTTTCAGTAATCTCACATTTCTTGTACGGCAAATAGCTGTCCTCCTTGCTTAATAACTCCAGCTGCAGCTTTTATAAACTTAATTACCTATGCTTGACATTTCAATTAGGGTCGCTACGTAGTGTGTAGTAGTTGGAACTGCTGTTTTAGATTTAGTTTCAATTATTTTTGTTATGTAGTGTAAGTCTTAACATTAAAGCTAAGCTATAATCGACTCACTGTCCGAAAAGTATAACATTATTTTTGTTACAATTATTCGCAACCTTTTGACAAAGAAATTCATAATGATAAACTAGTAATCGGCCGTTTTGATTCTACAAATGTTATCTAGATAAGCTTCCAATCTGCAAACGTTGACTTAATTCAATACATTTTCTAAAACATTAACTAGGAACTACGTGTTTCTATAGGCTATCAACCTTAATAAAAAATTAATTTTTTTATATAAGTTAAAACTGGAAATGCCGTAATATTAATTACAGATGTTTCTTTAATAGCACGAACATAATATATTATGTAATCTTTTAGAATATTTATTGACCACGAACAGTGTAATGTACTATTGCTACAAAAAAAATAGGAAACAGTTTATTTAGCTGTGTGAATCTGAATTTTTAATTGGTAACTGAGGTGTGCATAAATTTACGATTATTTCCAAACGTCGAGAGTATTGCAAATTGCACATTCATCACATTTAGTTTTATAATTATTTTATATTGTAGCTTTTGATATTAAAATATGATATGACATATGACAGGTTTGAATTATTCACATGACAGTTAAAGTCATTAATCAACTAAAATGGACTAGTTTTGCCCCTTAGTTTTTTTGTAGCAATAAAACCATTAAAATTATCAATTTCTATTCTTATCGCCAATTTTATTTCAGGGCATCCCTATGCTCCACTATATTCACGAAGTCGGTTCTGTTCTACATATGATTCTCTTCCTATGATGTTCCATTTATCTTCCAAACGAAAAGGGGGCCAAGTTAGATTTACTTCAACACAAACGGATGCCTTAGAGAAGAGATTCATCTCTCACAAGTACCTCAGCCCTGAAGATAGACGAATTTTAGCAGAATCTTTAAAATTAACTGATAAACAGGTAATAATAAGTTAAATTTTCTCTAAGTAATAGTGATAACCATACGTGTCATAAAAACACAAAGACTAATTATCAAATCAATGTGGCGGCTTACTTTAAGGTCCACTTTCTATAATTGAAATAAAATGCCGTTGAAATACATGTTATACATAATTTACTACGTGCCGTGGAATTAAATATACAGTTTACTGCCACAACATATATCTAATCCCGTGTGGAAATATGTTATCAGCAATTCATTACAGTTTTGGAAATTCTTGAAAAAGTGTAAAAGGTAAAGTAATTACTCAAATTTTAGATAATGTAAGTCAGAAATTAAAAAAAAGAACTCAACTAAGAGGAGTTTCGTCTCTGGCGTGGTTTACACCTTGAGCTACCGTGCTCTTTTGCTTTTCCTCCTGATGAAGCCTCTTACGAAAATGGGCGAAACGTTGAGTTATTCGACCTCAATAATGACACGGTCCAATCCCGCAACACGTTTGTTACTTTCTCATATAAATATTGTGATTTGGTTGTCATATTAACCTGGAATATGCCTTTGAGTTTTATAAATTGCTCACTGTGGTAAATATTGTGTCTAGTTGGTACATGAAAGGGTAACACCCATAACTTCTGCAAACTATAATCGATCAAGTGAACCATGGAAATCAAACTTGTCATGAAACAAATGTTTGTAGCGCAGTTGGGAAAGCGCTAGGCTTGCAAGTCCTCGGTTTAAACCCCGCGGGGGCCAGGATTTTTCCGCAGCCTTGGCGATTGGAATCGGGCTCGGTGAGATCATTCACAGTTGGGCATCAAATTAACTGTGCTCTACTCAGAACCGCAGACCTAAGAGATAGAGTAACAAGATCAACACATCACGAAAACACATCGCACACAATGGTTGCTACGCAGGCGCTCCAACTTTGTATCCCGAATTCGGGGCAAGTTGAACATTGTATCGCCAGATGCAAGTTTATAAAGTTCCAGTCTCTACATAACAAGGTAAATGAGGTTACAGATAATACATACATACAATTGCAACAGTTATTATACAAGTTAATTTTGCAAAAATGAACTTAAAGAAAGAGAATTTTAGAGCCATGATTTACTATGACTTTAAAAGTCTTTTATCTCCGAAACAAAGCTTTGGACGACTTCGTGCTGCATGTGGCGACCAAACATCTTCGCAGAGGATTGTTCATAGCTGGTTTAATAAATTTAAATTTGAACGAGTTTTACTCAACCACAATTTTCTCGAAGGAAGCAGTTTCGGAAACGAAGGCCGTGCGAAGAATGATTCAGGAGAAAAATTGAGTCACATAGAATTATTAGGAGCACCTTGAGCATTGACTGCAATAAACAAGATTTTACATAATCATTTGGGTGTAAGAAAACTATGTTTCCCGGAGATACAACACAGTTTAGCAGAAGCACACAAACAACAGAATGTGAAATAGTGTAAGAAAACTCTTAAGAAATATGATGAAGGTAGGTCTAAAGCAGTTTACAACATCATAACTAGTGACGAAAGCGGAATATATGCATTTGAACCTAAATCTAAGTTAAGGTGAAGCGATATCGAAGTATTGATAAGAAAATAATTGCTTGCTTTTTTCAAAATCAAGACCTATCACAACTGTCGTTCTTGAAAATAGACGTAAGGTTTCCGCAGAATATTACACAACAGTATGCCTGTCAGACGTTATTCAAAAAGCTCGTTTACGGCGCCCAAGAATTGAGATCACATCAAACAAAAGCATTTTTACATGCTTCCGGGTTAAAATTGCTAAGTCATCCCCCCATACAGCCTCGACTTACGACCTTCAGATTACTTTTTATTTTCTCGATTAAAGGATAAAATACGTGGTGTGCGATTTGGAACTCTCGAAGGTGCGGTGGAAAGCTTCAAAAACTTTGTTTCTCGAATGATTCAAGAAGAGCGGAATTTATGTTTTGAAAATTGGTTTTATCGAATGCGTAAATTTATAGAGTTTAAGGACGAATATTTTGAAAAACAATAATAATAGGGGTAAAAGTGATACTTACGAACGCGTTTGACTGACGAGCATAAGCTAGTCAGCCAAGTTCGGCCGAGGCACACAAAGTCACTTTTACTCCGAATATCATATGCTATTTTATTTTCAAACGCCCGAACTAATATAAATAAATATTTATTTTAAAAAATTACGATTATCGAGAATTGACGTCTACTTCAGTTATAGACAATCAAGAAGGCTAATGTAAAAAAAAGCCAATTGTTTGTTGTTTGTTTGTTTGTTAATGGACAAGGTCTAGACATGCAGAGTACCAGGTACCTTAGACACCGACTGCTATGGTCATATGGTCAAAGTCCTACTTAGAATTTTGCCGAGACTAAGGGCCGGTTGCAGAAAGCAATGTTAAGTCTGGTGTTAGCTAACATCGCGTCAAAGTGAACAAAAGCGAATCAAATCTCAAATGCTTATGGTAACTAATACATTAGTAAACAAAATTTGATGCGATTTTGTTCACTTTGACGCGATGTTAGCTAACACCAGACTTAACATTGCTTTCTGCAACCGGCCCTAAGGAGTTGAAACCCTAGCAAGGGATCTTTTACATGCTACACATCGTAGTAACATGGGACCCACGGCTTTACATCACTTCCGAATGATGGCATTCTGTAGAGGCTTTCATCTGCATTTTTTTATTTTTGAAAACCTCACCGGGACCGGGAATCGAACTCGCGACCCTACGATCAGTAGCCAGGATGCTACCACTGAGCTACCGACCCCGGTAAAGCCAATTTGAAGTACTTTTACTCTGCTGGCATAAAAGTAACACATTTACCTTGTCTGTCAAGTTACATCAGTGTCACTTTTATTATGTTTAAAAATAAAAAACAAAACTTTTTTATGAGATTGCAGAATTTTACGGTGCTACCCTCGTATCATTTTCGGTAATATTTTAAAATACAGGTCGTCAAATAAGGAGTTTTCTTTGATTCTAGTTTGATTACAGACGGTGATTTATATTATTTATAATGTCTAGCTATTTGTTCTTCTAAATATCTTCTATTTAAACTGCTGCTGCTGTCATAACAATAACCCAATATGTTACACCTGTTGCAAAACTACTTACGCCCGTATTCATAGTCGTTCGCCAGCGGATCGCCGGCGACTCGCCAGAGTTTCGTTATGAATAGTATGTTGGCGGCACTGTACGTCTATGTCAAATTTGAGGTTAGCAGGCTAGATTTTGTGTCAGTTTCTGTCAAAACTGACTGAAAACCTAACCTGATCACCTCGAATTTGACATAGACGTACAGTGCCGCCAACATACTATTCATAACGAAACTCCGGCGAGTCGCCGGCGATCCGCTGGCGAACGACTATGAATACGGTTGTTAATTTCTTTTACTTCTCTTGTATGCAAAGAGCTAATGAATATTTAATGGGTAAGCAAAAGATTAAGTTCAAAATTAAAAACTACAAAATGAGTTATTTAAACCCTAATACGCTTATCACAAATCTAAATCTTATACCTAGATAATTATTTTTGTATCACAGTGTTAAACTTCCATAAATTCACATTTACGGACCTTTATCAAGAATATGCAACCTGTTATATGAAATGTACTAGTAAAATATAAAAATATAAGCTACACACACACAGCCTCTCAACTGTCCCTTTAAAGACCTATACCGATGGTGCCATAATTATATACAGTTTGTCTGTAGGTAAAGTACGTTTTTTTTCTATAATAACTGTCAAAGTGTTACAATGTTGGTAGACTTTACTTACTTTTTTTTACTTAATCGCGAACTCTTCTACCTTACGGTGTCGAGTTATTGCTTGCAGATCTTCTTCCAAGCATTCCTGTCCTGCGCTGTCCTTTTGGCTTCTCCCATACTTATTCCTATGCTTTCGAGGATTTTAGTTACGGTGTCGCCCCATCTTAGCCTCGGCCTTCCTCTCGGTCTTCTACCATATGCTTTAGTTTTCCATACCTTCTTGTGAATTCGCTCCTCTTTCATTCTTTCAACATGTCCTAGCCATCGTAGTTGGTTAGATTCAATTATTTTGATTAACGGCTTACTGTTCAAATTGTGTCGGATGGTGTCGTTAGGAATTCGGTCCAATCTTGTTACTCCCTCCACTTTCCTCAGGTACTTCATTTCGGCTGTTTGTAGTAATCCTTTCTGTTTTTCTGTGAGAACCCACGATTCACTGCTGTATGTCATGATTGGTGCTATAATTGAGTTGAATATAGTCAGCTTTGTCTTCTTGAATATGTTCTTGTTTCTCAGGAATTTTTTGTTCATGACTTGGAAAACTCGGCCTGCTGACCCCAGCCTGTTATTTAATTCCTCAGTTATGCGACCATCTGTGCTAATCGTGGCACCCAAATACTTGAATGACTCTGCCTGTTTTATGATTGTGTTTTGTAGAGAGATTGTAACTTGCTGGAATTCTTTCCCAACCCGTAGCACTTTGGTTTTATCACTGTTTATTCTCATTCCATATTTTTGTAGCACCCTGCTCCAGACGTTCATGTTGTGTTGTAGAATTTGTTCACTTTTACAAATTAGCACCACATCGTCCGCGTAAACTAGCTCTTTAATAAACACTGGCTGCATATTAAGGTTACCCACATTATAGTTTATGGTTAGTTCTTTAGTTTCTGCTAATACTTCGTCCATCACCAAGTTAAATAGTAAAGGACTTAGCACGCTGCCTTGTCTAACCCCCACAGACGAAGTGAATGCTTCAGAAGTGTTGTTATGCGTCCTTACGTAGTTTATGCTTTTAGTATATAAACTTCTGATTGCTAAGGTAAGCTCTTCTTCCACCCCTTTTTTTTTCCAACGCTGTCCATATGTGTTTCCTTTCTAATTTGTCAAAGGCTTTCTCCAAATCAATAAAGCAGAGTAATACTTCTTTCCCAAACTCTATTGCTTTCTCTATTATCTGCCTGATTGTAAATATGTGATCATGTGCACTTCTTGCTGGTCTGAATCCACACTGCGGTTCTTGCAATTGTTGCTCAACTTTCTCCCTGAGCCTTTTTTCCAGGATTCTTTCGTATACCTTTGCGACCGTACTCAAGAGCGAGATCCCTCTGTAATTGTTGCAAAGTTTTGAATCGCCCTTTTTAAACAGTGGCGTGATGGTTGCCACTTGCCAGTCTGTTGGTAGACATGTGATTAAAATGCTAGTAAATTTTTATACCTCTTGTTGGTAGAACTTTTTCAAAATTATGGTTATATGTCAATGTTGAATGTCAAAGTTTCTTAATTTGAGCTCTTGACAAATTTCTTTTTTTTAACATGGAATCATCATCATCATCATCAATAAAATCGGATAAAAAAAGAAAACCAAGAAATATTTTAAAGGCAAAAATGAAGCAAGCGATATTAAAGTATGACATATCTGTCAAAATGACAAGATTTTTTTTAGTGGAAGAAAAGAACTAAAAATCTATGTACCAACATTATTAAAACTAGGGACCCTGCAGGAATGCAACTTATCCCCTAGAAAGTTGACCTTGAAAATTATTATAGAAAAAAATGTACTATACTAGATAGTACACACGGTAACTTGATACTGAGGCGGTTTGTTTGTCTGACAGCACTAGCCGTCTCTGTATCTAGTTACCGTGTGTACCTAGTACCTGCAGACAATCTGTACACAGTGCTTTCGTAAAGTAGTGGATAAATGCGTTAAATATTCAAGAAATTACTTTTGAAAAAACTCTGAGACCCATCGATTTTTATTTTTATTTGCACATTTTTTTCAAATAAAATCGATACTACATACAGGGTGACCCGCCTAGGATGTATGATGGCATCGATTTTTTTTTTAATGGCAACCCCCTTTTTTATTACGGAATTTGAAACAACAGATTTTTTTACTTACGCTAAGCTGTTTTTTTGCGTATAGGTCACATGATCAAAAATTAAGAAAAACTATTCTAAATTGCAAAATACTAAATTTAATTTTAGAAAGTATGATTTTACGTGTTTATCAATGACAGCAGTTAATAAACAACATGTCGGTCGTCTTGACTACTGTCAGGCAGACAACGGTGCACAATTTGAACACTTAATTTAGTTGTTTTTGAAGATAGCATTGCAATTAAAGTTAGTATTTTGCAATTTGATTTTTTTTCAAATTTTTGGTCATGTGACCTATAAACCGTTCAATAGTTATTTGCCAAGTAGGTAGACATGGAATTTTGTTTTTATGTTTAATAAAACTAAAACTCCCTAGAAACTCTTTTTGACACTTTGTCAGAAGCAGCTGTTATGTACAGGAGGCTCACGAAAGTGTCTAATTTGACATTTTGAGGTTAAACATGCAATGTTGCCAGTCCTTTCATACTTTGTTTGCCACTAGGCATAATATGTATGGACATCGGCGTCATAGATATCTATCTGTCAACAAATTGTAGTACTAAAGTAAATTATGCCAAAAGTCATTAAAGGTGACACAAAACTACAAATTACAAAGGCTTACAGGCATTATAAATCCGACAGGCCCGACCTCGGTGAAACTGAAATCTTTGCCCGGCTTAGTGACTTTTAGGATGCAAGTATTTATGCATAAAACTTAATTGTTGCTTTAATTTTCGGCTTTGTACTGTTTTAGATATCTGAAAGAACTATTAGAAATATTATGGGGCGGAACAATTTTGAAATTAAACCTTTTGGCCCACGACCTAAAAATGATACATACTATTTGCAACATACGCATTGAAGAAGTAGTTAACAATGCGAGACAAATTGTGCAAGAACAACCACACGTATCTGTTCGCCATTTAGGACAGCAATTAAATGTTTCATATTCAACATCTCATAGGATATTAAGAAGCAATTTGCATTATTTTCCTTACCGGTTGCAAGTGTAACTGCTGCCAAACGATCCTCCGGTTAGATTGGAATTTTGTAACTGGTTTATCAATAATTTAGGAAATAACGATAATGCGTTTGAGAAAACTTTCTTTACTGATGAGGCATACTTCTATTTATCTGGCTATATTAATTCACAAAGTATGAGGATGTGGAGCGCTGACAATCCCAATTTTTATGTTGAAGAACCGCTTCACCCACAAAAATCGGGGTTTGAGCTGCAATTAGTAAAAGAAGAGTTATAGGTCCTATATTTTTTTAAGGTAATTGAGTGCAGCAAAACGATTAAATTTTATTTTAATAGTTCAAATGTTAGGTTTTCTAAATGCACAATCATATCATACTGAAATTTTGTCGTCGTTTTTTGAAGAGTTACGTGACAATGAATTACAAAAGGGTTACATACTTTCAATAAGATGGGGCATAAATTTACTTGGAGAGATTTACAAAAACAGAGTTATTAGTCAAAACATGCCTACAGTGTGGCCCCCGAGGTCTTGTAACTTAACTCCCTGTGATTTTCTTCTGTGGCCATATTTAAAAAAATCCATTCTTTAACTTCCACTGGACAATATTCAGCAGCTTTAACAAAGAAGTAATGGAAAAAATGCAGAAATCAATAATAATGGCGTAATATTAAGATTTGAGAATAGAACGAGTTAAGGAGTTTACTTTCTTAGGAACATTAATCTCTGAAAACTTAAATTACACACAAGGAATGAAATCAAGGTTAATAACAACATCGAGATGTCCGGGCGCGTTAAATAGTATAAAGTCCTTAAGACAAATGTCGCGAAATGCAAAACTACGACTTATAAGACTGTAATTCGACCCACAGCTATGTACGCATGTGAAACATGGACGATGAATGTGGCAGACCAAGAAAAGGTACAAAAGAAGTATGGAGAGCCAAATATAGTAGACTTCATTAAAGCTCAAAGGTTAAGATGGTTTGGGCATATATGGAGAATGCCAGATGGAAGAGCTACTAAGATAGTATTGGAAGACAGAGCGCACAAGGAATAGGTGGAAGGAGGCAGTAATGGAAGACATAGCAAGGAAAGGAATAGAAGACTGGAGACATAAAATCATGATAAAGGGACAATGGAGACAGATTGTTATGCAATGGGCCTAAAGTGGCTTGTAAAAGCTTTATTTATACTGAAAAAATACATAAATTGTAATATTTAAATATTTATAATTACAATAAAAAAACGACTTTCATTATACCATTATGCCTACTTATAAAGTATGAAACGTATTCAGAATCAGCAATGTCTTTCATGAAATTTATCTTAACCAATACCCTATACTGCGTCTCAGGGTGACTAGACAGTACAGAGCCTTATGGCAAACAGCAACAAACAGCGCTGCCATATGTCTCCACAAAAGTGTTCTGTAGAAAAAACGCACCGATCACAGACAAACAAATCCGGCTATTGTAATAGAGATAGCTTAACTATAATCCCTTATTACCTGGTATGTTTTGTCAGTGGCATTCTGGTTTTCGTTTATTTCAGTCAACTTATACCATCGCCCGTTGCATAGAACTGGCAACGTCGGAGCGAAATTCCCATAAGGAAAGCATTCCCTATTCTCTCCACGCTGTCTTGTCACCCTGAGACGCTCTATAGTAGCACAGATTGTTGGGCCAACGTCGGGATATAGTTGGCATGGTTGGTAAATGGTTGGTAGATTTGCCAACTAATATCCTACGTTGGGCCAACATTGGTATAAAATGAAATATTTGTTGAATTTGTCAACAATAATCATATGTTGGCCCAGCGTTGGGATATCATCAGCGTGCTAGGAAGATAGTTGTTGCATTTAGTAACAATAACCGTGCGTTGGCCCAACTGTAATAATTTGTTGTGAATTTTAGTTATTTATAACAGGGAAGTTGAATGAGTGAATTCTGAAGTCAATTCATCAATTGGCAATTTATTAATTCCATCAGTAATTATGGCGAATTTTGGTATGATCATAAATAAATTTGTCTATTACGTTTATCAATCAGTTTTTGTACAACAGCTGACGCATGCCCCGTGAGGTTATTAATGACGTATTGCGCATTGCGCGTGCCAAGCAACCGCCACTCCGCTGTTCGTGGTTTCTGCCCTCTGCAACCTGCAACGCGCCCGGCGCCATTATCCATGCGAGCTTGCGTTATTTGTTCTTGTACTTGTGGGTCCTTTTCTTCCTACATATCCAAGATTTGGTAAGTAAAATTAACAATAATATGATCCTCATGTACTGTAACTTATTTATGTTTCGAAATAACCCACATTATGGATAAATAGAAAAAGGACGTGCAACCTAACCTAACAAATTAGATTTAACAATTTTGGCCGATATGAGTACTTATTTCTGTAAATCTTGTACTTTGTGATGAATCTTGTTTCTTATATATTCAATATTATAACTGTTTTTCCCAATTTTTAGAAGAATACACAAACATGTTTCACGTTGTGGAGTTCGAAGGAGGCCTGCTTGGACTAGTTCGAGATGATGAGTGGTTGACATCGAGGAACCAAGAAAGTTTTTGGCCTCCGTTTAAATTAACTTCACAATAAATGTTTGGTTAATGGAGATCCTGCATGTGAAACGTGGATGGTGTACGCTGTAAAGCCAATATTTTCTAGTACTGGTCAGTATACAAACGTTACACAGTAATCTTGCAGTTTTGGAATTTATATTAACACGTGTCTCAAAGTAGCACAAGTTAAAATAGATTGTTGCAATATTTCTTTCATACTGGATTGTTTTCTGTGCTCTTTATTTTCAGTATCGTTAATGAACCCATTAAAAATCTTAGTTTTGTCTCCAAGTAGTAAAGAAAATTTAAACAAATTTTTGTTGAGTTTGGTTAAAATAATAGCAGTTTTCAAGAAAAATCGAGAATACAAATTTGTTTTTACATACAAATAGATCTTTACCTCATATGTAATTTATAATGTTTATATCGTACCTGGAGGTATATTAATTGATAATAATTAATCTATTTTAAGGTATGTTATAACAAAATAACGCTCCAGGGAAATTATTTTTTTATAATGTTATTATGAAAAAGTAATAGTAATTTACGATTCAAGTAATGTTATCAAACTTTTTACATTGCGAGAGAATAGTTTGAATGAACGAGCGACGTTACGAACGAGTTCTTTAAAATGCTCGAGTAATGTAGAAAGCAGATAACGTTACATATATTGTAACACGGTTTATTTTATCCTAAAATTCTATTTTTTTTAAAAGGAAAAATTTTTATTAGTGACACTTACAACAGCGAGACTTATATCGGCTGTTGTGGTATCACTGGTAAGATGGTAACACTGTCAGGTTATGTTAAATTGGAGATTAGCAGGTTAAGTTTTGCGTCAGTCTGTGTCAAGTAACAAACAAAACCTAACCTACTAACATCGAATTTGACATAGATTGACAATACACGTCAGTACTGCCAACATGTGATTAAATGCTAATAAAGTATTGTATGTTATTTTTCTTAACGACACTAGTGTTGTTAAATGCATCTTAACGCAACTTGTTGCTAAGGAGTTATGCTTATAATCAGAAGTAATACTATAAGTACTTCGATATTATCGGGTTATATGTCGATAACTTGTTGCACAATAATAAAAGAGTGTCAGTTTGACAGGTTAAATAGTCCGACCGCGTCAGCGGGAGGATTATTCTGTCAAACTGACACGATTTGTTGTTGTGCAGGAAGTTTGAGACGTATAACATGTTCGAAGTACGCATTGTATTGGATTTGATTATTTTGTGAGTAAATTTTAATATTAGGAACAAATAAATATTTTATTGGCAGCTCGATTTGTTTGAATTAACCTAGCTGAAAGTCATCTCCATGAAAACAACATCAAGTTGACAAAAGTTATGTATTGCGTAGCCTAGTGAAGTTACTATAGTATAATAGATTTTGTATAATCGAAATTATACAAGATAACTTAACTAAATCCAGCCTTTTGATTGGTTGAAATCTCTACGAATAAAATAATCATAGTAACATAATAGGATAAAATAAACACTACTTGTTTTCATTGAAAATTACAAGCGATAACTAGGAAAATGTAATTCAAAATCACTTTGACTTGAATTAGATAAGAAAACCGGTATGACATACAATGTTGAAAGCATTATGAACTAAGTGCCGCGATTGTTGTACACACCTCGGGCCAAAGGCTCCTGGTTTGTACACTAACAATTTTGGGGGCTTATTTTGCTCATAATGCCCTTGATACTTTAAAACTATTAGCACCCCACACTACAACCTTAATTCTACTTTAAACTAGATAATGCAATAGCAATATAAAGTTTTAAAATGTATAAACCTTGCCTAAACTATAATAATTATATTTGTATTTTGAAGTGCGATTTATATTTGTAGCGGGTCAAATTTAAATGACGTGGATTTAATATTAATTTTGTCTTTGCATTTCCAGAAAATATTTTAAAAGCAAGAAAAACGCTAAAGGAGGCCGAAAGTGAATCAGAACTAGTTTCTGCATCGGAAGAAACGAAGGTGAGAAAAAGGAAGGCGAAGAGAAGAATTTTATACAGCAGTGATGATGAAATAAATAAAATAAAATAACATAAACCTTATTTTCTGAGGTTGATATACTTGGTGCTTTTTAATATTGCTGAAAATTATTCGTTTTTCAAATATATTATAACTTACTTGTTTTATACAAGATTTGTAAGTATTGTATTTATGTTTTCCTTTATGTATAATAAATGGCATTTTTATTTACACTTGTTTATTTGTCTTTTCATACCTACCGATTAATACAGAAAGCTGAGTTAGATTATTTGTTGGCTTTTGGTTGTTCAATTGTTGGATGCTGGTTGGGAATACTTTAATGTGTATAGTTGGCCCTCAGTTGGGAAATCGATGGTTGGGGTTTGACTGTAAAAGAGGACATTACATACCGTTGGCCAACTGTGGGACACTTCAATGAGCCAACGTTGGCCCAACCATTTTGTGCTACTAGGGTAATAAAAGTGGCACAAAATCCAAAACCAAATCTGGCAACCACGTTTTGTACATTAACATAAAATTATCATTTTGTATAAAATGAGCATAACCTAACTTTTGTTAATGACTGACAGCATATTTACAGGGTGAAATTCATCACCCTAACATGGCCTCCTATCTGGAAAATAACTATTGAACGGTTTATATACTCAATTATCAGCTTAGAGTAAGTAAAAAATGAGTTCTTTCAAATTCCGTAATAAAAAAAAAGAGTTGCTATTTAAAAAAAAACATCGATGACGCTGGGGCACTCCCGATTCAAAATTCTCACTCGTAAATAATGATGCATATCTCTCACTTATAATATAATCTACTATTACACCATGATAAGCACTATTATACATAATGAAAGCTACAATTACTGAATCACTGACATTAAATAAGGTATTGCTTTATTTAAAAAAAAATTATTTAAACATGGTTGTTATCTAACTGTACAGAAACGTCATAAAATTTCTATATGTTCTAATGTGAAAATATATTATTAAAAACTTGCTTATGCCTTTTGTTTGCAAATCTGTGTTGTAGAAGTTATTATTTATGCTAAACATATAAGAGGGATTAACTGTTTTTTCAACATTGCCTAAAAATGCCACCGTTCATACACTTATGATAGTAGCTGTCATTATTGTCCGAACCCAACAGTAAGTCACACCCTGGTACAAATCCTGATGTGCATCCTGCATGCAAAATAGTATATCTCTTTCCCTCTTAGATGGATTACTTTTCAAGTATGTGTCACGGGTGTACCTATGCAGACTGGTTCCATTGCGAAATATCTAGTTTCATCCATCACTAGAATTTCGAAATTGTAAATATTTCTTTAAAGAAGTAATCTTCGCCGAAATTACATGATTCTTCTCACAAACCAATTTTCTTCCACTCATAATTTTGTATTTATATCCCATATTTTTTAATGTGTAGCATAATTTTGAAAGAGTCTTGATATAATTTAGTTCCTCTTTTGCACATCGCAATAAATTATCCAAAGTAAAAAAATTCAAAAGTTTCTTAATATCCTCCCTGAAACTATAGTCCTCCCAAGTTACAAATTCTTTTTTCTTCTTCATGTTGTCATTCGGTTGTTGCTGGAGTTGTGATTTTGCTTCATTTAGAATATTAAACAGAGTTGCATTCAAAGTCTGGCATAATAACAAATTGTTAGAGATTTTATAATGGTTTAATTATTAATACTTACATCAAAGATTTGACCAACTCTTCCAATAATGGCTGTTTTACTTAATTTACCATTTTATAGCTACTTTAGCTATTACTATTAATGCTGCTTTTTCGTGGCATTTTATTATACTTATTGAAGTGTCAACGTGACAATCTCGGGGACCTTGATTTTGACGTTAGGTATATTTTGTAACTAAACTGTTGTACACTGCTAAAATAATATAAATGCAAGGCCTGCTCTGAATCATAAAGCAAAAAAACAGACTATATGCACTGCATGTCTAGCATTAATTCAGTTACAACTGTCGCTTTATGATTGTCATCTTGATTTGAAAAGTATTAAACAATTTTTCACAGCGATTTTAGCAATAATTCTGATTTATAAGTACGAAATGTGCTAGCATTATATTGCCCACGACAGGTTTGTGCAGATTTGTTTAAACAAACTCAAAAAATTTCTACCGAACTTTAAAAAAAATAGTTCTAAAAACTGGGATTGAAGACAGTTTTATTACAGTGAACACAGTACCACCGTGCACACCGTAAGTAGTAGTCGTTTGTAGCAGTGAAATTTTCAAAACTCTATACACATCCAGTGAAACACGTTATTAAATCGACGAAACTTTTTAGTTTGTATATTTTAGGTTGTGGTTTTCACAGACGGGCAAAAACGATCCATGCTAAAAATGTACTTCAGAAATGGTCAAAAAATCAATGGTGAATGGGTCTATTCCATGCGAGATTTTATTGAAAAATTTCCAGATGTGGCGGTTCACTATGACACGTTCAGTAGGGCTCTTCGTCACATTGTGGAAGTTTATAAGGAAACAGGAAGCGTAGCTTGTAAAGCACGTACTGGCAGGCCAACAGTACGGAACGGAGAAAACATTGCAGCTGTGAGAGCAGTGATCGAAGATCAACCGCATACATCAATTCCACAATTGCATCAACAGGTCGATCGGCAAAATTTGGATTTTATTATGGAAATGTTTGCAACCGAATCCTAAGTTTAAATACGCCCGTTATATTTTCTCCTAGATCATACGATTTGTGACCAAATCTTAAAAATTCGATTTTTAAAACCCCTATCGCTGATTTGGATGACCTTAGACGGACGGTAGTGAATCATATTGAAGAAATAAATAATGCTCCTGTGGTGCTAAACAATGTTTTCAATGTGATGAAAAGAAGAGTCGCTGAAGCAGGTTTATTTGTCTTATCTGCAGAATATATCGCACTTTGACAAAAAAAGTTAAATTGTGTGTAAAGTGCCCATTCGTACGGGAATGTTCCACGAAAGTAAATGGACGTCCCAGGGACCAATGCTACCTAGAGAACATATTTTTCTGGTATAAATAAAATATGAGAGTTCTTGTGACGACTTCTACAATACTATAAAAAATAAGGAAGAAATTCTTCGAAAAACTCATTCGTCAGAGAATTATTTAGAAGAAACGCGTTCATTTCTTTTGATTGTTTCCCTATTTCTGTGTGATGAGCTTGTGAGTAGATAGGTAATCTGTAAAAAATAAATGCGTTTGAGAGTATGTGGTATAGTATTCCAACCAGAAATTGGAAAGCTATTTAAAATCAGGCCAGCATTGAAAACAGTAAGTCATTTCGTAATTTAATTCATAAAATTACTGTTTGATTGTCATTCAGTGACATTTCGATAATAACCTTCATATTTGACAGATGCATTGGGAAGTTTAGAAGACATATACGTTTTTCAACATATTCTATGCTACTATACAGTTTTAAAAACACGACTAGTACCTACTTAAATCATGCATAATGTTACAAAGCCTTAACAAAACAGTTACATGTACAGTTCGCAGATGAACTGTCATTACTTGAAAGCTGATTGACATTAGAATATTATTTACTGATCGTATGAAACCAACTTAGACATGACTTACACTTTTCATGGTGTACTGGATTTTAAATAGCTTTCCAATTTTTGGTTGGTACCTACTAACGGGTGTTCATAAACAGTCGTCATCCCAGTTGCCTTAAAAAACAAAATGTTATGTCTTTGATTAATTCGCACAACACAATGAAACGTCATTGAGTACTGTCATAGCGCATTTTTTCTCAATTTTAATAGACATACGTTTCTGAAGTCAAAACCTACTGGGATGACGACTGTTTATGAACACCCGTTAGTACAAATGTACGTTAAGTACAACCCTACTCCCCTGTCTGCCGCGACCAGCCTTGGAACATTTAAAAAATATGCTCACTAATAATTGTGAAAGCCAAACTTACACTACGCCACTATAAAAGCTGTACTGACTTACCGTAACTTCTCGCCGTTAGCTAATAACTTAATAAAAACACTAATAAATATTTTGAGCAAGTTTACTTTGATTTGTAATATTATTAAAAGTTGCTTTTGTTGCAGGTGAAAACGTGGTTTCAAAACAGAAGAGCAAAATGGCGGCGATGTAACAACACATCATCCAACAACACAGACACAGATTGTGAAAAACAGTCAGAAAGTGACTCAGAGAGAATGTTTTGCGAGAGATTAATTGAAAGACATTGCTGAGAGTCAACGAATTAACTCGATTCGGCTTCTTATAATCCTACACATAGTTTTTATGCTTTTCGCCTTTATAGGCAAATTAGTTTTGATGTTCTCAGAATACTAGAGTACAATTTGTAGCTGGACTAATTAGTATTAAATGAACCATTACAGTATTTTTTAAATGCTAAGTTTTAATTATCATATTATATTTATAATGGTAACAATTTATTTCTATGTCTAAATTATCATTACAAAAGATAAACTTAAATAATGTATTCATCAATTTTACAATTAATATTACACACACTTTATGAATAAATTTAACCTGTAAAATATAACATAAATTGTATTATATTAAATATACTAAAATTAATAAAATTAGTATGTAATTTCTAATAAAATCTCTTCAAAAAAGTATCAAAAGTGTCAGGGTTGTTGCAGTCCAGGAATATTTGTCCACCGCTCAAGATGCAGGCATCTCCACAAGCTTTTCCTTGGAAATGGCGACCAAACATTTTCTTACATTGCACACAATTCCTGCAAAATTATATTGTTAAGGTTCAATATTTTTGAATACAAAATTACAGTATAAATGTGTAATTTAATTGTTTCCCTTGCCGAAAGCGATCTGGGAAATAGAAACTTACGATATTTGAATCTATAAAAATATGTTACTAAAACAGAAACAGGATACCTTGGTACCCTTGCTTTGTTTTTGATAATAATGGTGAGGCACTAACACCCCATGAAGGAGCTTGGCCTGCAAGGCGGAAGGTTAGAGCTTCCGTATCCTCGCTCTCACACCCGGCTGTCGCGTGTCAAATTCATGACACGTGGTGATGTGGTGAGCACCACGCATTAGACAACCGCATTATTACCCCTTGTTCTTTCGAACGCAGGTTCCCAATTATTTAAAGCGACTGGGTAGGCCGCCCGCCAGGCATCGATCTGGGATTTGAACTCCAGACTTCCGCGCCGCAGTCCGATGCTCTAACCATCAGAGCCACGCTGGCGCTTTGTTTTTGATATTGTTTTAAAAACGACAAAAGTTCATTCAAAGATAACGAAACATGATGACCTAATACGAAAACATCGAATTCACAGTTTGCTTCACGTCGATAGCTGTTAATAATGCCTTAAGTGCAGGGCTTAGATATTACCTACAGAAGAAACCTCCTCAGAAAAGTTTCGTACTATTTTATTAGCCACAGGTTCTCTTTAATTTTTGTTGCGAGACATATTTTACCTACTATAACGCCATTGATAATTTTTCAATTAAACAGATTGCACCAAAAACCTTGAAACTTTGAAAATTGACAGAAAACAGGTACAGCTAACGCTCTAATAATTTACTTATGATGTGCACTCTAGATTTGAATATAAGAAATTAACCAAATTTACTATGTAGCGAACGACTTCTGAAATTGAACAGTGTCATTGTCAATAATGACACGGTCCAATTCCAAAAGTCGTTTGTTACTTAATGACAATGGCCGTGGAAGCCGAAATCAACCGAATTTATTCTTGTTTGTATTGTATCAACAGTTTTTTTCTCACTCACGATATAAAAGTAACACTTTTCAGTTTTAAAACGCCACTTTAGGGTACTATTGTAAAACTAAGTTTCCTTTTCGTATTAGTGTGAAAATAAATGTATTTAAGTATGTATCCATATGCATTCAAACAACCAATAGCGTGAAACTATTTATCCTAGTTCCATTGAGATAATAATAAATAATTCAAGGGAAAATCGTACGACACTTATTATTGACCAATAGAAAAACGAGTTCACGAGCCGTAACTAAGACAACAACAAAATTTCTTGGAATTTTTTTGTAGGTAGACACTACTTCTTTTTAGGGTTTGTGTCGTTACGATTTTCTTACCGAATCTGCATTCGAGCATTAATTCATATCCGGAAATTATTTTTCGTGCATTCCACCAACCTCCTAATTTGTCCTCGCGTCCCGCTCGGGCAAATTAATACGACGTTGTTGGAACACACTCAAAAAAATTTCCGGAAAGAATTAATGCTCTTATGAGATTATATGTGATAATTTTGCACTAATGCAATTTCAGCTATAATTTGCACAAGTGCAAAACTTCAGCTAATTCGTTCCACTTGAATGATACAAAATCTTCATTTCTCAGGAAAATAGCACCAAATATCCAACGTGTACTGAATATTTTCATATATTTTTTTTTCGCTAGCCTCTCGTGCTCTTTGCAAAAGCACTCGTGAGGTCGAAAAAATTGTCTCTTAGAATACTGTAAGTACTCAAAATTATGTCGATTATTTTCGGGGTAGTAGGTATCACGAAGATCCATTGAGTGTGGGTACAAATAGGACGAGTGGACATGAGTGATACCACCTCAAAAATAGAATAGCATTCGGAGGAGTATTCAGTGAACCAAATCCATTTTCCAAATTAAAAAGACTCAACACTTAGTTACATATGTTAAGATATAATTTGTGTAAACATCTTCAATAAATATTTTAATTTGTTCAAAATAGTCACCTGAGTACTAGTACAATAGTCACTACAATTTATTTTGGTTGGCTGGCTATGAAATGCAAAATCTGACGTTTTCATTGGTCCAGTTTTGACAGATGACAGGTGAACTGAATAGTTAGTAATATTAAGTGAAATATGCATTAGAAACATTGCAAATGATAAAAGTTAATCAGAGGTTATGTCCTTACTAGTGAATCGCCCGAGCTACGCTTCGGTTCGCTAATTTAAGAGAGATTCCTTAATATAAATGTAAAAAAGGATGCATTGGCCGGGAATCGAAGCCAGGCAGCCCGCGTGGTAGGCGAGCATTCTACCAT